>VZTI01005493.1:458421-488086 GCA_013397865.1 Struthidea cinerea
AAAAAAAAAACCAAACAAAAAAAAACCCACATTAACCCAATCAGACAACGCCTTTTCTTTTTTTTTTCCCCTGCCTGTCTTACATATACACGTATCATTACTGGACAAAGAAATTCATGCAGACACTAAGGAAGACACCTTAGTCCCAGAGCATGCTTACATTGCTCTCAGACCCTTCGAGGTGAACGATTTGAATGCAATGGACTACGAGCAAGTAAGGCTGTCTAAGTACAGTAACAGCTGCCTTGCCTTTCAAAAATTTGTACCAGAAGAGATTGCTATGCTCTTCATCTCCAGTTAGAAAAAAACAATGATGAGTTGGAAGATCTAGAAACACTGATTGAATATATAATTGTATAATATAATTGAAAAAAATAACAAAAACTAAACAGGAACATGGAGACTGGGATGAAAAATGTGACATTAATGTGAATGACACTGGCCAACTATGAGGCACATCAGCCCTCAAACCTCTGTGAATCAAGATCGGTGCCTAAAAAAGGTCAGCAACTACAAAAGCTAAAAGTGCTATTTAGTAAGAAAAGCTATCATTCTGTCTTGTGAAGTTCAACCTTTTATTCATGGCAAGAAAAAATAACTATGGACAACTGGGCCATTTTAATAAAATTAGAGATGTTTCATTTCTGGCAGTTGATTAGATTGTATTGAAGACAGTTTTATATCTTCAAGTAGGTACATATTTCTTATAATCTTGGCAACTGATTAGATTTTACTGATTTTTTTTTAATTGTACTTGCAAAATTGATTTAACATAATCAAAATTTTCTACCACAATTTCATCCAGTTTTACTATTTGCATCATCCTTAACTACATTGGCTTCATTACCTACAAAAGCTAACATTGCTGAATACTGTACAGTTAGAGATTATCTTGATTATTTAATATTAATATTTGTGATAAACAGCTTACCATTAGAATTACTACAGCTAGCAAGGTAATGATGCTGTGCACTCTAGTCTGAACAATCTGTCCATATGCAATACGTTTAGTTGACCACTGTCTACAAAGTTTGTTGCATACACAGTACATCAGCAGGGAAAACAGATCTGATATCCTTTCCCCTTTACCAGACACCCAGGCTCTACAGCCTAGAACCAGCGTTGCAGCAAAACATCCGTGTCCTGAATGAGATGACAGCAATGGAAAAAATGCACTATGGGCATGGCAGCTCACAGGAAAGAAGATGCAGTTTGTGCGTAAGAACAGCAGCTATCATGGAACATACAACAGAATTCCATTTTTATTCTGGAAAACTCAAATGCAAGTTCCGTCCTTTGAAAGGGAAGCCTGTGGCTGACATAGAGGATCTAATTTGCCAAGTGTAATCTGGGAACAGGAAAGGGGAGGTAGGCAGTCCTCTGAGGGTGGCTCACTGGTCTCTGGACTGCAGCCAGGTCCTGACCACCTCAGTATATGTGATGCAGAAATACACAGACACACAATGCGGAAGACATCACCAGAAGGAAAAAAGATATTTCCTTTTTTCAGTTTCCTGTTAGGTTCTGCTGCAGCAGAGTCCTAATTAAGGAAAGATCCCTGTATCATTTAGTTTTTCACAGTTAAACCTTTTACGGTGGCATTTTCCCATTTTAGGTAGATAATACCGTGGCTATAAGAAAGCAAGCACAGTATACAGATGCTGAGGACAAAAGTCATCAATGCATATTAGTGTTATTTGTTAAGGTATACATTGGAAGATCACCTATATACTATGCAAATTTCTGGAAAAGAAAATATTAGGTCATTTGTATTATCTTTTTCAGAATTGTTTAATATAAATGCACTTCTTTATACTTAATTTTAGTGCTCTTTAAGTACTCCAGGAAGGCCATGCAGTGAGAAACCTATACATAAGCATATGAAGAGGAAAGTAGTAACAGCAATAATACTACCACATAGGAAAAAAAGAATCTTGAACTACAACACTAATCAAATGTGCTTGCTGGGAGGCAAAATAAAGATCAGCAGCTCTAAATAGATCATACTGAATGATTTGACCTGTTCATGCAGAGATAAATTACTTCGAAGAATACAACACAGCATACAGTTAAAATACATACGATGTCAGGTAGGGAACTTTCCAGCACTCCTCTAAGAGATTGACCTATTCTGGGCAACTCAGATCTGTGCATGCATTTTGTTAATATACACTTAGGCAAGCTTCACTGCCCTCTAAACCAGACACAAAACAGGCCTAACAAATAAGAGAAACTAGAAACACTACATTAATAAACCATTCATTTAATCACAAAAACAATTAGAAAAAAAAAAATCTTCCTCCTCTAACCACTGACTGTAACAAGTCTAAGAATTCCAGTCTCCTTTTTATAACATGTTTTCCTTTCTGGATTTGAAAGTTTATTAAGTGTTCTGTCAGGATTCCTACCAGGCCACATACCCAAACTAGGAAGCACAGCTTTGTTAAAATCTATACAAATCAAATTACTTAGCATTCAGCCAACATTGCTAACAAACTTAGATTTCCAGGAATTCCCCATGCCACCGAAATCCTCAGCTGCTCTACAGAAGCCAGGCTGAGAAAATAAAAAGGAATATACAATGGAGAAAAAAAACCCAAATATAAAGGCAAATTCTCTATATGCCAACCTCACAACTCCATCTCATTCACCTTATATAGTCCTCCCTTCAAGGAAAGAGAAGTTTTTGGAGAGTATTTGGAGAAAAAAAATTACATCAGTCCTACACAACTGATCAACAACACAGGTTTCAGCTTTGAACTTTGGCCTATGGAGACATGTCCAGTTTTTCAACCAACCCAACACAATTCCCTGAAAGACAGGGGAGCTTCTTTTGAGGTCCATCCTCACTGCCATGTCTGAAAGCATGACACTCATCTTAATGCATGTCTTAAGTCTAAGGGACTTATTTCTGATTACCATAATAGGAAAACGTAGAACAGGCTAGCAACTGGCTTTTGGACTTGCTCAGCCATCGTTTGCTTTCTACCAGCCCTTCCCCACTGTACATCTCATATGCAATTTCTTCAATTCACAGTTACACCATAAAGGGGGCACAGGGTAGAGCTATAGCAAGTTTCCTTCCACAGAAACTACGGTTTTCCAAAACAGGACTGATTAATGATTTTTGCCTGAACAACAGGAATAAATAACACAGAATATTTTATACCTTAATTGCTATGGAGGCTGCAGCAATTATGCCTTTCAAGAACTTTTGTGTACAGAAGATACTTGGTATTTTCTTCAGCAGTGTCCTACACTTTCACCACGGTTAGCTAGATCCTGTGATTTTCAGTGTAGGTGACATCATGTATTTTCCAAAGGAGAATTTTTACATGTCAGATAACAAATGCTTACATGCATGCCTGAAACTTTTCTCTGTTCTCAAAAAAAACCACCAAACATGCTAACAATCATTAATTTCTTGCCTGGAAATGCAGGCATTATGTACAGCTATACAAGACGTGTAAGTGTTCCTGCAACTGATTTTACACTTTGTAGAGAACAATGTCTCTGATGTCACCGATACTCCAAATTTGCATAGTTGAAAGTTTAGTATGAACACTTTGATGGGCAAGAAATCCAATCAAAATATCTGCTAATCACCACCATTCTGGTTTCTTTACTTTCAAATAAAGAAGTAATATAATTTAAGTTGCATATTTTACATAACAACATCCCTTGTTTTTGCACTGTATTTAGTATAAAGTCTTTTCAGTAGTACACTTTTTTTTCCAATTTAGTAAAGGACGTTCACTGATATAAATTAAAACAATTCTGAAATATAAAAGATAAACATTGACACACTGAAATCAGTGACAGTTTCCTTATCAAGCTGAAATCTCTTCCTTTAAAGAAGTGACCAGCACAACTCAAAAGCACACTTGTTTTGCTGACTACTTTATTCCCAGGTGTACTAGTCTGGGACATGTAAAAACATCCATTTAAATTTTAATACAAAGATATGGACTGTATTCCTCAGAGAAGTAATTATTCAAATTCACTTTCTTGAATTATTTATATGGAATGTATCAGTAAACACTAAGAAGACATGCAACACAAACCCTATTGTGGCATGGTAAGCAGAATACTTGAATGTTTGTGAAAATATTTCACCAATACTACGGTTTGTGACAGGGAAAAATATTAGCAACAAAAACTGAGCGCTGACAAAAACCGATCAGAATGCAAGATGGCAACATCACTGAGTATAGTTAGGATTGATTTAAGAGCAGTTTAATAACTGAAGCAAATTTGTTAAGAAAAATAATGTTAATGAAAAGGGAGATACCAAAAGGAGAGAGTGTAATAAAACCCAAGAGAAACAAGTGATGCACAATACAATTGCTCACCTGAGAACCAGCCTCTCCTGAGCAGCAATCAGCCAATTCCTCCCAGTTTATACCCCGAGCATGACATTCCATGATATGGAATATCCCTTTGGCCAGCTGCCCTGCCTATGCTCCCTCCCTGCTCCTTGTGCAGCTCCTCACTGGCAGAGCATGGGAAACTGAAAAGTCCTTGACAGAGGGTAAGCACTACTTAGCAACAACTAAACACTGTGTTATCAGCATGATTCTCATAGTAAATCAAAAACACAGCTCTGTACCAGCTACTGAGTTTAAAACTAACCCTGTCCTAGCCAAAACCAGGACACCCTTCACGTACCTTAACTTCATCATATGAATTCTTTAAAAGCAACTTCTGATTGACCTTAAATTTTACAATTCCTAGGGTTGCTATTTCCAGGTTGTAACATTAATGACCTACCAAGTCAGAAGAACTACATTCAAATTTCTCAGTGTTTTCTTCACTAAAAGAAATATTGAAATAAATGAAACCCGAGGAGAATCTGGGACAAGGAAATACCACAACATATTTTTGCTGATTCATCAGCAAAGGCTTTTTTCTCTCATTAAATAATACAAGTGAACAAACTAAAAATCAAAAACACACCACTGGAATTCGATTTATGCTTATGAAAGAAGTAGCGCATAATTCAAAAATCTCCTTGGAGTGGGAGTCATGGAACTGTTTCCAATTTTAAAAACATCTCGGTAACAATTTTAGGAAAACAGATTTAAAAAGTGAAAATTGGAAAAGAAAAGTTGAGGAGTTACTCATCCTTCTTACTATTTTACATCAATGACTAAACAAGCAAATTTTTCCACAGGGCCACTAAAATCTGAAACCATTTTTTTTTAATGACTAAATTAGTCCATTGGATAATATTTTGATTGTATAAGTGACTAATTATAAACATAGTGAAACTAGGAGGCATAAAAAAAAAAAAAAGAGAGAAAAAAATTGACCCCAACAAAAAGTAGAAACTAAACCGTTCAGATAAAAAGATTTCTAGACAGTGGGTAGTATTTTGAAATCGGTGAATTTTAAAAATATATACTATTTGAATATTAAAAGCACTAAAAGAAGGCTGAATCACTAAAGCTTATGACTGATATTCTTTAATAAATGGAGAAAAGCAATCTGGGACAGAAAGTACTGGATTTTATAGGTATATCTATGTAATCTATAATAAGTTCTCTGTAACAAAGCACATTAGGCTGTCCACCAGATAAATCACTCTGATGGGACGATTAATCAATCATTCAAACAATTCTTTCCATATCACTCACCACTACTTCTATATATGCACTGAAACTCCTCCAAAATGTAGAGCATCATAGATTAAACATCCTGAGGACAACCTCTGTCTTCCAAAGTACGCATCTGGCATCTTCCCCAGGAAAGCCAGCTCCAGAAGTGCATCCCTCGATATGAGCTCTACACAGACCTCCCCACAACCAGCACCACAAGTATTTCAGCCCGTATCAACAGAGGTTAAGCTCTTTGACTTTTATCTGCCACGTGTTCTTCCTCTTTTCTTTCATTTCCCTCTCATGGGGCAACCTCTAAATTCTGCCTAACAATTAACTTTTGTTGGCAATAAACTACAGGGATTTTTTTTTTTTGTTTAATTGTTGGATTTAATTAATCTCTCCATATTTTTGTGCTCTAGGGGTGATTACATTACGGGAAAGCAAAGCTGAAAAGTGTAATTTACAACTGGGGAAGAATTCTGATGATCCATAATTTCCTGGGGCAGAAATTCCTACTTCATGCTCAGAAATAAGCCTTTGAAGAGATGTTCTTTAGTCTTGTGACAAAAATGTTCCACAGCGCTAGGGGAAAAGATTTATTAACTGCTGTCCTCATTCAAACGCTTTGTGCAATTTTAAAATAAACTGGGAACCGGGCATGGGAATTCCTTACAAATAACTTGTGAAAATATGAACCTAATTTAATCAATAGAAAATCTGCACAGAGAATAAAAATCAGGTTAGCAGGCAGGTTAAAGGATTTCATAGGAGAAGTTCATGCTAGATTGTTTTCTATTACGTGGATTCCCCCCTCTTCCCCCCAGGGAGAGAGCTGTATGGAGAAGTTGATTAAATTATTGCAGTCCTGGGATATGAATAGCTGGCAGTATGTCACTCTCCACTGGGATAGTGTGGAGCCTTCTAGACAACTACAAATGGTTTTGTATTTCTTCATTAGCTTTACTATAAAAGAGTTCAGTGATAGTGAGATACGAAATGGGTTATCAAAATAAGGCGGCTCCTCACCTACAAGAATGCTTATCTGCACCTGAAGTAAACTATGTGGTGGCAGCAGCATCTCAAAGCACAATTCCCTATTCACCCAGAAAATTCCTGACCCATTCAAATTCAGCTCCAAGAAGACAGTAACTTCTAGGCTTGTGAAGGACCAGTGAGCATTGTCATTTGCATGCTCCTAGAATTTGTTCTGATGGCATGTCCATACTGACACTAGAGATGTGAGTGCACAAGCAGAGCACGAGTGAGGCAGTTTTACTGAAACAAAGCCAGAAGGGAAGATCCAAGTTGGCTCAGCACCACAAGCATCAGAGCAGGCTCTGCACCTCTGCCTGACCTCCTGTACACACGTCCAAGGGATGCTGAAGTCCAGGCTGTCACAGGTGCACAGCTCTCAATACCAGAAACCATTAATTAAAGGTAGCTTGGCCTCACATCCTTCTACAGCATAAATACACCTTGAGTCTCTCTTTTAAAATCCTTAAAGATTTTCCTGCAGTTCATATACTGCCATTGACTAAACTGAGACACAGAACTGGCATTTGCAGAACTACACTCTGGAGGTCTGTTCAGGGATAGAAGTGCATTTTCTGACTGAGGGTCCTTCGTTTGTTTGTCTGTCCATCCCACCCAGACAGACTTACAAACTTAAAGACTTTAACACATTGCTCCATCTTTCAGATGGGGAAAACCCTACATCTTCATGTTTAACTGTGCTGACTTTTTTTCAGAGGGGTATGAGAAGACAACAGTGAAATTTATGTCCTCCACCTACTGACTTCAGTGTATTACTTACTTCAGAATGCTTTGTAGCTAAGAAGTGCCAATATTCCCATGGAATTTTTAACAACTAAAAATTGGTATTTGATTGCATTTTTAATTGACAAAGTTACGTAGTTACAGTTTTAAACAACTTAAGTTTGTGTTCATTTTCCATGGTGTTCAGTTTTCAATATGAAAGTTTCCTTTTGTTAATTTGAGTTTCCCAGTGTTTTTCCCATCTTAAAGGGAAGAAGAAAAAAAAGTAGATCCTGTCTCCTTTTTCCCTTGGGAATCCTTTGTCTGAGCTAGCTTATACTATGCTTGCATTTTAAATATATTTTTTCTCTTGAGAGAGGCTCTGCATTTCTGTTATCTTTTTCTAGCAGATTTTTCTCTGGAACTCTACCTAATTATTTTCTCTGTTTAAATATTGCAATTAATTCTCCTCAGATTTAGCTTATATTTTTACACAGTAGTCCTTGACACTGAAATTATTGCTACTGTATGTATGATTCTCTATAGACAGGAGAAGAGTAGGACTGGCAGAAAGGAGTATTTTCTAATATATGAAGCTTTCAGAAACAAGCCTTTGTTCAGGACTGGGAACAGATGCAGGAACCTTCAAGCTAAGTGAAGGCTAAGATCGATTTTAACTTCTACTACACTGTTATATAGTTCGAGAGAAAAGGGTAGCTGGTCTCCTATTGCAGGTCTGGAATGCACACACATATCCCTTCAGGATTTGGTTTTGCTTGCTTTGTCTATAGACTGCTAAATACATGCTGGGGGGACTCTGGCAGGACTTTGTCCCTCCTGACATCTTGAGGGCAACAGCACAGCCTGTCTTCACCAGCCTGTGAAGACAAATGTCCAAATTTGTCGCATCCCAGTTCCTTTTGCCTATACTACTGATAAACTTGAGAACAACCTGCTTAGATACAGTAATGAACCATGCCCAAATATACCTGAAAAGAGACACAGGATAAACACATGGGAAGTATTATTTTACTCCAGTGGGCAACTTGCCTTAAAAGTGCAGTTGTTGGATGAAAAAAAACCTGAACCTGCTTAGTAAGACTTTAGCTCGAAATTTGAAACAATTTCCCCTGACTTTGTTGAATGTTGCTTCTTATGTTTCCTCATCCTCTGCAGTTCCCCTGGGGATCCACAGGATTTTGCCCACGGGAGTTTTAATCCTATCCACAAATTGTAGTCAAGAGCCAAACAATTACTAAATAATCTTCATATTGGAACACTTTTACAGTGTAGGTCAGCCTTTTTGTGCTATTATTATAATTGTCATAAACTAAAAATCATCTATATGTTTACTTCTGAATCATAAACATCATCATTCAAACCATTAATCCTTTTTTGTGCTATTCACTTTTACCATAGTTTTAAAAAGCAAAACATAAACAACGTTTTCTACATTTCCTTTCATTTTCTTTCAAAATAAATAAACAAATACATCTAGTGAGGAATGAAAACATTTAGTCTATTTTGAATGTATTTTTAAGCCTTACATCAAAAAGGCTTATATATTAGAATACGGTAACTAATGAAAAGCCAGAAATCAAAGATGGTAATAAAGTGAGGAAAGTAGAATAAATACACAAACACAAAAAGAAACTCAATGATTCATTGTTGTTTCTGTGCTTAAATTGTTGAAGAATTCCTTGTCAATTCCAAAAAAAAAGTATAATAAAACAGATGGCAACTGGATAACACTACATTTGTGCTTCTATATGAAGAATAATTACATGATTCAATCTTCTGGACTCCACTCCCACACAGAAGTATCACGTAAGAGCACTACACTCCTGGTAATACTAATTAGAGATGTACTACCTCCACGAATTTATATTCTTAACTTGAATAGCAGCAGCATTACTTGCGAACAATTGCAAACCTGTCCCTATTACACTATTTCACATCTATAGAAGCTTTTCTGCCTTCAACCTGCAATCCTTTCTGTTGGTTTTGTTGGTTTCTCAGCTGAAGCACTGGGATGAACACACTGCAATTGATGCATTTCAAGTCAGATGTTCACATTCTTCTTAGTTGCTTCCTTTGCTTCAAACGTTATGATCCTAAAACTTAACTTTTAGAACATACCTGTATAACTACCTTAAGCCAACTGAAGGTCTACTCACTGAAACAAAGGTGTCTCAAACAGAAATGTTTAAAATTTGTTTTACACTGATGACTAATAGAGTTTAAAAGTTGGCCCTGTAGAACTTCCACATGATCCTAAAAATGGCAAAATTACCTACAATATTTATGCTCAGCTTTCTATTACTAAAAAGAAACAACGAAAAAACTTTTAAGTTAAGAATAGGCACAAGCTTGTTAAGTCACGTTTCATCTTTCATTGGTTTTCAACCTCGTTACCCTGTATTTGCTTTATAAAGCTCAGTTTGTACTTAGCAACTACTGTAATAGTTCTTCCATGTACTTGTACAAAGTCATCAACAAAGGTCTAGATGCTTTATGAGAAGGCTGCATATGAAACATTTATATTACAGAGCTTGAATTCCATTGAAATCTTGCAAGACAGAATATGAAAACAATTTTTAAAAAAGCAGATTTTTTAGGGGCTAAGAATTATTCTCTGTTCCACCTTTCTGATTCGATCCTTGAAAGTTTTCAAATGAAAAGATTTTCCAAAGCCCCTTGTGTGCTCTACTCTTACCACCAGGCAGAGGATGTACTTCTATAACACTCTTCCCAGGAGCCACCCATGTAAAACTCCCTTTCATCAATTGGAGAACGTGTGAATTTAAAAGACAATTATGTTAATAGAACTCATAGAATCATAGAATGGCTTGGGTTGGAAGGAGCCTTGAAGATCATCTAGTTTCAACACCCTTGCCAAGGGCAGGGACACCTTCCAGTAATCCAGGTTCCATAGAGCCCCATCTAACCTGCCCTTGAACACTTCCAGGGATGGGGTATCTACAACTTTTCTGGGCAGCGCCCAGAGCCTCACCAGTTCCAGTGCCTCCCCACCCTCACAGTAAAGAATATCTGTTTAACTTTACTAAGTGATTTGTTATTTATGAGTCATTCCTTTCACATGCCCTGCATTAAAATATGCACAACGGAAGCCTTCTACACATGAAACAAGCCCAAAAGAGTTTGATCTACTTTTACCCCCTTTGTATCACAAGGATATCACAGCTATGTAATCTGTAAGTCACTTGGTTTACTAATGTCATCCCATTTTAGCATAGCTCATGTCATTAAAAAAGAAGAGAGAAAAAATATTCTATTTAATTTTTTTATTTAAAACCATTCCATAAGAAATTCTTTTTCCAAAGGTTGTATTTTAAATGATAAAGTTACACTTCCTCACAAAACAGTAGTTTTATCTTCTAAGAACCTTCACCAAAGATCAGCTAAAGCCTCATAAACCCTCCAACCTCAAAAATATAAAATTAACTTTAAATAAACTTGCTTATATGTTCCAATGCATATTCATGGAACTGATTTTGCTGTACCCCAGTAACTTTCATAATTAAAAGGTTTTGCTTATCCCTGCAGTAAACCAAAATAGCCCCTCTGTTTTCTCATTCGAGGCATGCTATATAACATGGGGTGTTTTACCCAAGAAAAAATGGCTATTAGCCACAAGAAGAAAAATCAAACAAAAAAATCACCAGAGAGAAAGAGGATGCACTCTCAGGTGATGTGCATCCATACAAATCTGTGATTCAGGATTTCAGGTACTATTGTTTACACTTAGCTGCTTGGCCTGCACAGGCAGAAATCCCAGAGTTAAAATGAACTGGGCAATTGGAATTATGCAGTCTGAGGAATCTATTGCTTTTCTGACCCAAATTACAGTGTCTGCACTCTGACATTCAGTGTCTAAATCCACTTCATTTTTCTCCTCATTCTTTACAACCTGGCTAGACCAATGGAACAGATGAAAAATGTCAAGTAATAACAACATTATTAGTAGTTATGTGCTTGCATTATAAAAGAAGAAACTGAGATAAGGTTTACACAGTGGAGGGGAGGAATGCCATCCAGGGGGACTTTGAAAGGCTTATGAGGTGGGTCCATGCAAACCTCATCAAGTTCAACAAGACCAGGCGTAAGGTCCCAAACCTAGGTCAGGGCCGTTCCAAGCACAAACACAGGCTGGGCGGAGAATGGACTGAGAGTAGCCCTGGGGAGAAAGACTTGGAGTTTTCAGGGACAAGAAGCATGACATGACCCAACAGTGTGCACCTGCAGCCCAGAAAGCCAACTGTATCCTGGGCTGCATCCACAGCACCATGGCCAGCAGGGCAAGGGAGGGGATTCTGCCCCTCTGCTCTGCTCCGCTGAGACCCCACATGGAGTGCTGCATCCTGTTCTGAAGCCCCAAACATGGACATGGACCTATTGGAGTGAGTCCAGAGAAGGGACACAAAGATGATTAGAGGGCTGGAATCCCTCTCCTATGAAGACAGAGAAATTTGGGGTTGTTGGTTGGAGAAGAGGAGATCATGCAGCAGCCTCCTGGTAACTAAAAGGGTCCTACAAGAAAGATGACTTTTTACAAGCACAGGTAGTGATAGGACAAGGAGAACTTTAAACAGACAGAGGGTGGGTTTAGATTAGATATTAGGAAGAAATTCCTTACAATGTGAGTGGTGAATCACTGGAACAGGTTGCCCAGAGAGGTGATGGATGACTCATCCCCAGAAATATTCAGGGTCAGGTTGGATGGGGCTTTGAGCAGCTTGGTCTAGTGGAAGGTGTCCTTAACAATGGTTGGGGGGTGGGGGTTGAGGGGTTGAAACCACATGGCCTATATGGTCCTTTCCAACCCAAACAGTTGTATGATTCTGTGGCTATATCACAAACAGGACAATGGTACAGACCAGCTTTCTTTTAAGTACAAGGACTAAAAAATAAGAAAAAGATAAATATCCCAATTTACAGAAAGGAAGTGAATAACTGAAATTCCTAAAAATTAATACAGACCTAGTGGTGAATTTTAACAAGAGACTAGATCTCAGCTGGCATTAATTATTGCATTTCAAAGTCACTAGACACACTGAAACATTTGTTCTTAAATAATTTGCTTGCTATCACACAGGAAGCATGTGTGGAAAAGTCAGGAACTGAACTGAGATTTGTAACTGAATATATTTAAACACATAAACAGTGCTAATTTATGCAAGTCAATAAAACCGTTGTACATCCTAACAGCTTTATTTTTGTCTATCATAGCAATTTGGAATTGGTAAATTTAAGTCTAAATGCCTAAAAAATGTACTTAATAACTTAAAATAAGGCTATAGATTATAAAAATTATCACTGATATCTAATTAAGCAAGCCACAGAATTTTAATTAAAATTCCCTGTCTCTCATGTACAGCTAGCTTTAGTTAATACACCATTAATTAAAACATGACGTAGTTCAAAGGAAGTAGACACATCTGATGAAACCTTGTCACTTACAGATTTAACTACATATACACAATAATAATACCATTCCAGAAATCTGGGGCTCTTTTTAGATTACTTGGGGTTTATACTGTGGTTTGCTTCAGGGTCCTGGTTTTCCAGTCACCCATGCCAGGGACCTGGTTAGAAAATGTCACGACTCCTATCCAGTTCCAGCAGCACCATCCCTTCTTCTCAGAGCTGGACCAGCACAAGCCAAGCTCTATCCAAAATGGTGCTGGGAGGAGGTGCCCAGGGCTGAGCCTACACCCCAAGGACCAGAAACACTCCTAATCTATCCACTTGTTTTTCCCAGTAAAAGCACCCTAAAAAAAAGGAAAATGGAGATTCTGAACAGTGTGCCACAACCAAATACAGATCACCTTGCCTTGAATCTCAACTGCTGTGCTGTCTTTCTCCATAAGGGAAGAAAAGGTATGTACCTAAAGAAGAGTAAAGAGAAATTATGAAAAAGCTGATGCTGCTTGGAATAGAGAACTGCAAAATGCCATATCCTCTGCTTTCAGACACAAAGGAGTACTCAGCACATTTAGCCTTTTTCAGATTATGGCCTTCTCAGATACACAAAACAAAAGATTATTCAAGAGATTATGATAGATATCTAATGTTTGCTAGCAGTTTCCAGTCCTCAAGGTTCCCAGGCACAAACTGCATCACTAGATTTAGCTTACATTTCTTAAATTGGCACAACTAAAATAAGCAAGTTATTTCTTTTGGCATCTTAGAAGTATTAAAAACATAGATTTACAACAGTCTATTTTACAGTGAATTTTTTAGGTATACTAAATCTATGTACACCATATGTTTGTGTTTCCTGTTTTCATTTTTATTCAAGATAAGTTTACCTAACATAACTGTTATCCTGTCCTTGTTAGTATTTTAGTAAACTACCTATGATACAGGTGAAATTATGAACATATATATTTCTATATAGATACATCAGAATATTCTGATGAAAATAAGTAACATTTTGTGTTCTTTTTCATATTTCATCCTTGTTTTAATCATTCACAAAATGTATCTAGCCTTTTTAATAACAAATATCACAAATAAAAGCAGCAGATCTCCTACAATAGTGTTTCTTAATTAATTACTAAGTCCAAGTTAGCACAGATAATAGATGAGATAAATACTTCCACTGATTATTTGTGAACCAAAAAGATGACTCTATGGTATTTCTATTTTGGCATCCATGCAGTATTCCTTTGCTTTATGGCCTTAAAATCTATACATATGAAATTAAATGTTCCAGTAGACAGTATTAACAAAAACTGTATATTCTTTTTCTGCCAAAAATTCAAGGGGAGAAAGATCTAACATGTCTTCTTTGTAGTCATAATTTCAGATAACACTTTATTTATTAATGTTTAAAATTTTGGTTGTACTAAGTATTCCTGAATAGTCAGAGCAGTTACTGTACTAGCATTTTCAAAATACTCCAAAAGCCCCAAAATACTTTACTGAAAATAGCAGACTTGCTTGCTTGGCAGAGTTGGCAGGGTTATGCATACTTTTCTGATCTATCAAATGTTGCAAAAACACATGTCTTCTCTTTTATGGGACAGCACGATTGCTCCATTTGTGGTAAATTTGCCCTGAGACACAGAATTTTCCAAAGAAAATTGCATTACAATGGCCCACATCATGCCATCTGCTTTAAAAACTCTCCAGTGATTTCTACGGAGAATAGTCTTAAAAAATAAATGGAACAACATGTCCCAAAGTACTTTTTTTACCTAGCTTAAATACTTTTCATGAAAAAATGTTCTGAAAAATTTAGAAAGCTGTAGCATTACCGCTAAGTTACGCCTTTAATATTCATCTATTCCCAAATGGGTGAGAAGGGTTCATGGACTGACAGTAACACGTGGGAAAGAGCTCCACAGCTGCAGAGCAGGTAACGATCCCCACGATGCAGGGGTTGCATGGGGAGTCCCAGCTTTCCCAGGAGATGAGTCCTGCTGGCTCCCTTCCCTTCCACTCACACTCCCACCAGCAACACCCTGTGCTGCCGTGGCAGCAGCAGAACAGCCAACAGCATCATCCATGTCAGAAAAAGTAAGCAGGCATGGAGCCACAGCCCTAGAGAAGCCAGAAGGTCATGAGCAAGAAGTTTGGGATCTGACAGGCTAATATTACCCTCACATTTGACCAGTGCCATCGTAGTCCTTACAGAAGATACACTGCAAACAGTACAGGTGACACAGCCACACAAAGGCCCATGGACTGGGGGAGAGAGTGGGCCTTTCTTTTAGTCTGTGTAAACACTGTGAACAATTTCTTTCACACAAAATACCTTAGATGCACTTCACCTGCCCTACAGAACATCGAGAAAGGAAAAAATACTGTCACATCTTGTTATTGTCTACTCTCTTTTAGGACTATTTCTCTGACACAAAGTGCAACTATAAATTTTAATGCTACAAAATACCACGACCTTCCTTCTTTAGTTGCTTTTGAAAATGAGATCTCTGTAAAACACCAAAGTATGCATAAAGTTCAGATTTCTGATTATATAAAGAAATACTTTATATAAAGAAGCATTACTATCCTTATTTACACTGCAAAAGAGCTGTTACTTTATAACAGGTACACAGAGGAACATGCCCAGAAATTCCCTGGTGAAGTCATCTGAAACCCCTTTCCAAAGAACAATAACCTTCTGCATCAGTAGAGCTCCATATTATCTCACGTCTGACTTACAAATAGAACAAAAGTTCCTATAAACTTCATTAAATGGCTGTTATCTAATAACTCCAATCTTTTCATAGCACAACCAATGCTCTTAGATTATTAGTATTTGTTAGTCAAATTTTATAGATATAAATAGGAATTCTAAAATACCCAAGATGTATATTGAATCTAACTCCCACCCTCTGCACAGCACAATTAGGATGTCAATGCCTTTTGCAATACCATTTCACATGGGCAATCTGGGTTTTGGACTGGTCTGGTTTGGGTTTGTTTGAATATGAATGATGTAAGGCAGCATTTCTTTTTCATATTTAGAATGGCTTTAGTCATGCAGATGATATGCCTGTCAAAATAGGTCCAAACTGGAATACTAGCAATAAAAATAAAAAGACATGCAAAACATCATTAAAAATTTCTAACAACTTGATATGGAATCACAGTAATTGCCACATCAACGTGAAGACACATCTTTCTTTCCCTTGCCAAAGAACCTTTTATGCCCTTGACACCTTCCAGACATGAGAGCCTCCAATTTATCCTTGATCCCAGTGTGCTTCTTTCTTCTGAACACCACTTCACATCTCTCTGACGGGATGTTGCTCACTAACCACAAGAGTTCATTTGTTCCTCTTGGGCTCTGAGATTCACTAGGGGCTTAGTTTATGCCCTCAAAGATTCCTTGCTCTACCCATTCCAATGGCCACAGCACATTGCCTCGCGCACAGACTGTGAGCTGCCCTGGCTCCTCTCACCCTTCGGGAGGAATGCGACCTTCTTGAATCTTCCACCTCCCATTCTCGCATTCTTGTGATTCAAGAGGACCCATCAAGCACAAGAGGATCCATCAGCAGATGTAGTTTTCCTCCTCTGCCTAAGCAAGATGTGATCACTAGGTTTCCACTCAGGTTAACAGGTTTCTAAAAAACCCAACGGCATTTCCAGAATATCTCTCAAACACACAACCATTTACCACTGTGTTTTAATGTATCAAGAAAATGGTTCTAAACATCTCTCTCACACATATGCACACAAAAGGGGGAAAAAATATGACAGATTTCATTTGCTTGTGTCTGGTTATTCCTACCAACTTTTCCTTCTGCATTGCTCTGGCAGTCAATCTGTTATCTTCTCTTACAACCATCCTTAGCAGTAGCACTTTGGGTGTCTAAAGAAGCAATCCTCAGAGTGTAATTTATACAAATAATACAGTCCATTCCTTCATTTGAAAAGCAAAGACTTATGCAACTCTAAGCATCTTTGCCTAGGAGCTGCTCACTTTTACACACTGCTAAATTTTAGCCACAGCACTTAGTAAATAGGAAAGCAGAATGACTCTTCACATATCACTAACTGCTGTAATCATCCCAAGTAGAAAAGTAAATATTTTGATAAGGAAATATAGCCAATCCACACTGACAGAAAATGCAAATCAAGTGTGACTGTGCATAAGACAATCCAGGCAGTGACTGCCCACTGGTAAAAGGATACCAGCAAACTCACTATCCCCTGTATCAGGTCTACACTAACCAAAGCAGATGTCTGCAGAAATTGAAAAGAAAAAAAGACACAATTAAATCAAACACATGAAAGCATCTCAAGTTTTACTGGAATTCCATTTCAGAAGAGAGGGAGGGGAAAAAGCTCTCACCGACTCTGCAAGGCAATAATTATTTAAGGAAAAAAAATATTGCAATGCTGTCTCTTTTCCCCCTTCATTTCCTAGACACGCCAATTTCCCCCAGTCTTGGGACACACACACATACTCACACCCCAAAAGCCAAACAAACCAACCCCATCAAAACCGAACAACAATGACAAAAACAAAACAAACCAACCAACCAAACAAAAAACAGCAACAAAAAAACCAACCAAACAAAAAACCCACACAAAATAGCTGACTTTTGGAGTAGAAATTCAGTTTCTCTCTGCTGTAGCTGCCTCCACCATAGTCACCACTAGCAGTGCCTTATCATCATTTGATGTGAGC
Source organism: Struthidea cinerea (assembly GCA_013397865.1). Lineage (NCBI taxonomy): Eukaryota > Metazoa > Chordata > Aves > Passeriformes > Corcoracidae > Struthidea > Struthidea cinerea. Next base: position 475,945 of record VZTI01005493.1, read on the forward strand.
CCAAGCAGGTCCCACCTTCACAGTTTCTAATCCCTGGAGTGCATTATCAACATCCAGTGGAAAAGAAAAGCAGGAACAGCTCAAGGACATGGAAATGGAGGAAGCAGCAGCAGAGATGTAAAAACCAGGGCTGCAGAGGCAGTCAGAGGATGTAAGATGAAGTATAAGACAGACATAGTTACAACTTTCCTCAGCTGCTCTCTTGGTGGTCTATTTGAGGAAATGTAATAGGTCATTCTTACAAAATATAAAAAAGAGCATACAATAAGGGAAGTAACTCTGAGCTGAGCCCACCTGATGCACATTTCACTGACTCTATAATTTTGTGGTGTAGGAAAAGGCTTACCCATAGAGATTAACATTTTTATTTTACAGCCCTACTTCTATGTATGACTGAATATGCATTTTCATGTAGTATAAGAAATACAATTGTTACTAAAGAATTGTCTTGATTATATTGGTATGTTTCCATATTTCTAAGACTCTTACCCCCATAGCATCTATAGAACAGAAAAAAAACCTATCATGTAATGCACAGCTAATTAGCAATGTAGAGCAGGGTACAGAAACAACAGTGATCAAGGACAGAGGGCTGTATCTGGAGACTGATGACTGAAAGTTTAATTCTCTAAGAATTAATGTATGTATTCTACATATTTCTAGAAAACAGAATTATAAACAGTTTCAATATAGCAAGGTCAAGACAAGTAGAAAAATAATAAAAAAGTTCAAGATCTAGAGGCAGGAATTCATCATGGTCTAATCTAACTCCCTCAAAGTATGAGCAGGTTAGAAGCTATCTGCATTTGCTTTCCATGCATCTGCTATGAGGGTAATGACACAAATACAGCCCGGAGAAAATATACAGAAAATAAACTCACAACACCAGAGGTCACACCTCAACAGTAAGAATTATGATGCATTGATATTAAACTATACATCACTTTTTCATCAAAACTTCTCTTCAAAAAACATTGCTCATATCTCAATATATTTAGGATAAGTAACTTGAAAAGGAGTAGTAACAGGAATCTGACAGCATCGGCCTTCCTCATTTACCATTGCCTTGCTTTATCATATTCACCTTCTTAATCCACGGATTAATACAGTCATTTGATAGCATTCAGTATTCATTAATTTTACTATCCCAGAATATTTCAATAGCTTTTACTAAAGACATATCTTCCTGATTAAAATTGCTTGGATTTTTTTTGTAATGTAAATTCTCTTACTGTACACCTAACAGGGGGCGCTAGTCTATCTCATTAGTTCACACTACGAAATATCAGACAGTATTTCTCTTGGATTCATATAACATGTCACAGAACTGCAACTTCTACTAAAAGGATTAAAAAAATTATATAATTCCGAGCTACATAGTTTATTATTTATAAGCATTATTATTTACAAGCATTATAAATAATGGTGAGCAGTTCATACAGAATAATTTATGGGAAATATATTGTTTTCAGTTAAGTGTGATCACCAAATTTACAGAAGTACAATCCTTGGAAACAGCCTCCCAGTGTGAATAGTCACATTTACAAAGTAAGATGTAATATTGTTTACACGCTTTTCAATATTTAAACTTAAAACATGAGACTTTAAAAATATGACAGTAACTGCTTTGCTTAAATATCTTCACAGATGAGCACAGAAAACAGACAGGCATAATATCAGATTTTATTCTAAACTAAAGTTATCTGAGTATTTAGTCCTCTCTTCTTGTAACATTATTGCTTTAATGACTTAGTCTTGTATTACAAATCTTAAGTTATATTTTAGACTGCATAGAGATATTCTGTGGCTTCTGGTAAGGGTGTGCAAAATTGAGGCTCAGTGAACCCCAATCTGCATGAGGCATCTAATGACATGTTTCCTGAGGCTGTAAATGACTAGGCACAATGGTCCATGTGATGGACTCCAGCTCCATGTTCCCATTGCCATATGAAAGGAGGATGACCATGATGATGTCGATTTAAAAAAAAAAGAATAATAATAGAAATATTGCAATATAATGCCAAATATTTAGTAGTAACACATACACACACAGTGCACCCATTGCAGAGTTTGCTTCTCTTGGACATATGATCTAAATAAAAACATTTGTCATGTACTAGACTTCATTCTGATCTAATGTAATCCCAGCTAGGGCTAGTCACTTGGTTAGGAACTGTTTCTCTAACTACCACTTCGAAAGTGCAATTCCTGTAAGTAACTAAACTGTTAAATGGATTCTGACAGCTATAAATTTAATCATGTTCATAACTGCAATGAATATTTGCTGGCATATTCAGCATGTAGTCAATAGAAATTTATATAAAAGCTATGCATACTTCTTATATATACACACACCCATATTCTAAATTAACAAAGTCCAAGTATCTATGAATTATGCAGCAGAATATTTTGCATTATATTAAGATTAGAAGATTGGCAAACAGAGAAAAACAAAAAAAATGTAAACATTCCAAAAATATTTTAAGATTATTTTTGTTTTTAATAATTCTTTAAATGAGTAAATTTATACAGGAGTTGTGACACATTAGATTGTTGCATAGGGTAACTTTTAAATAATTTTAAATTTGCTATGTATTATTCACAAAGAAAAACAAACCTTTTCCCAATGGATTAACAAGTCATTATTCTAGTTGTTATTATATCCATACCAGTGAAATACTTAACACAGACTCCATAATGTTTTTAGGGATAGGTACAGGAAAAGATTTAGAGAGTTGAAACAGAGTTTAGGCATGATATAGGTACTAAATCCTCTAATAGTCCAACTGTCCCTTCTCTTGCTTGCTAATGCTATCCTTCACTTCCCACTGGAATAGATACATATATCTCAGCATTGATAAATCTAAAGTAATGCACATGAAAAAAATAATCCTAGCAATACACTTAGTGGTGACCAGTGAGCTCATCACTGATGAGTTACCACTCAGAAATAAAATAAAAAATTGTAATTATAATCAGAAAAGATCAGATCAGTGCCCAACAGCATTCAAAAAAAAGTATTCAGAAGAAAATTTAGAATAAAAAAAGTTATTTCATTGTATAGATCCCTGGTATACTTGCACTCTGAACAACATGCAGAGCTTTTTTGGATTTGCGAATTGATTACAGTAGAACTGGAAAAAGAGAACAAAAAAGAACATAAAGAATAAGAGTACACTAGAATTCTTCCAGCTTCAAAATGAAACAGGCCTATCTCAGATATCTGTAAAATAATAAATGCATACAGAGTGTTGGAACCTGAAGGAACACTCTGGAAATGCTCAGCCTATTCTTATGTTCTTTCCTTGATAATCACTGTAAGGAGACATCATACTAGTCCAGACAGATTTTCATCCAGTAAAGCTATCCTTATGCTTTTAAGAGGGATGAAGAACGATCCCATTCACCTGCCCCACGAATAGTGCCTTGATAAGGATATAAATAGGCCACAGTGAACTTTCAGGACAATGTGCAGAGTATAACTACCCCAGAAAAAAAAAAAAAAAAAAAAAAAAAAAAAAAAAACAAAAAAAAAAAAAAAAAAAAAAAAAAAAAAAAAAAAAAAAAAAAAAAAACAACCAAACCAAAACAAAGAATCCAGACAAACTGATTAATAGTAATTATTTTTTCTCTGGGAAAAAAAAGAAGTAAATGCTGCAATGTTTACCACACTTTGTAGTGTGGGTGTTCGCTTGCCGCATATCCAACACATACTTCCCACAAACACAGAGACAGGGCATACAAACAAAATATTTCACTGGCAATATACAGTTTTCAAAAATATCTAGATAATAACCAATGGAAACATCCCCTTTAGTTGTAACTGCGCTTGCTGTCATTTACAGAATCCAGCTCCAATTATATTGAGGAATGTAATCTGCATTATCAACTCTTCAAAAGAACCCATCTACAATACAGAAGATTCTTCTCCATGATAAACTTAATGACGATATGTAAAGTCTTCATCATGCTGTTTACAACCATTTTAAAGTATTTCATAGTATTATGAGGCTTTTAAAGTATTAAGTCAGAAAGGTTATGCTGTCATGAACTTCCTTTCCTTCCCTCCCCTTCTTCAGTTCTATTAGGATATCTTAAAAAAGAAATATTCAGTAGAGTATGTGTTAAATCTGAAGAATCAACGACAACATTGTTAAAGACAAGGTAATACTAAGTATTATCTTCTCCTCTTCACCACCCACAGTTTGAAAATCATTACCACAGCAGTTCTGACTTCAGGTGCTTGATTTTTTAACAGTTTAAAATCTCTCCAAACTTTGTGCTTTGCACAAGGAACTTCCCTTTAAACAACTACACCATTTCGTGCACATCCCTAAAACATTTAAATTGCTGTAGAAGACACTGCTTTAAAGTGTTTGAGACATTTAGGTTACATAAAGAAAGTACACATACAGGTTCAATGCACCTCTGCACACTGTCTACATGTCCCTCAAACAGAGAATTGGATGAAAATCAATTTTGATATTAATATGCAATAATGATCTACACATGTGATTCATATTCATTTGTTATTATGAAGCATAGTTATCAACATACATGTTGATATGAAAACACAAGGCTCAGCAACAAGATCTCATACTGGGATATGTGCATCAAGTTCCCTGGAGAGAAACAGCATTTTATTCCTTCATGAGTTAATAATTTGCTCTCAGCTTAAAAGAGATGGCACCTGCTCTGCCAGATACATATTTGCATTTCCAAAGAATGAGAGCAGTAAACACGACGAGGGGAGGAGTAATGAAACTTTTCCCGAATAAATTAAAGAACTCGACATGGGGAAGGGATGAAGCATTTGAATCTGAATGAAAACTGCAGAACATGACAAGAAATATGTATAAGAATTGGAAAACCTTTCCTGCTTGTGATGCTCTCCAGTGAAAACCAGCCAAGAATGTAAATAATGCAAGACAAACTGGAGCTTGACCGAACAGCAAATCCAAGGAGTTGTACCTTGTCAGGATATACAGATTTTGATCTGATTTTAGTACAAATAAACAAAGCAAGAATGTCTCAGTTCTACAACTGCTGTCATTAAAAGTCCATGTCCCACAGTATTTTATTTTGGATTTTGAAAATAATGCTTTTATTTATTTTTACTTTAAGATGGTAGATGAATTATGGATGAATTACAGAATTCAAGGTTTCTAGATGATGAAAGCATTACACCACCCCCATAGGAGTTGTTATCCTTTTAGTTAGGGTCCTGGACTAACCATGCAGATCTCACTGTCTCTATACATCATCATACTAGGATACTGAAAGGGTCATCTCTTCCTTTAGCTGGACAGTATTTTGAGTCACTAATGTACGATCCAAAATGAAAAAGCTTCATGGAGTGACCAGAGTTATTAGGCATATGCCCTGAACTTAGATAAGGTCAGAGGGAGTACGGCCTAAACCCTGAGGGAGTGCTCTTAGTAGTACAAGATCTTTTATACGGCCCATATATCCTTGTTAGTTTCCTTTACAGCTACCTGCTTGTTAAACCACACTCGAATATGACTGAATATGTTCCTGTTAGCTGGAAAAGTGTATTTGTAAGATTCTAGAAATGCTTCTGTCACCGACAGATGACCTACCCTGACCTCATCAGAACTAAATAAGAACACACAAAAATTCTTAAAAGAGACTTGAACAACTTCTTGTTCACTGAATAGGCAACTGGATATAATTACTGGATCTTCATCGAGACTCTTTTACTCAACACCAACAGAGATATGTAAAAATTACCACCCTGGTGTACTATGCAATACAGGGTAAAAAAATATATTGAAATCTCACATAAGCTGGTTTTGTAATTTCTGGGTGAATATTTATAGGAAACAGTCTGTGACAGAACATAAAGCTTCTCTACAACTATTTTGAATTTACAAAAGCAAAACATTTCATAACTGTACATGATATTTTCCAATGCGAGGAAAACAAAATAACCACTGAGAATTTTAAATTTAAAGAGGAAGTAAAAGAATATTCTTATACTACACTACTTTTAACAACATCTCATATTCAAATCTGGGAGTTTCCCCATGATTACTCCAGTCATTCTACTTTTATGAAATAAGTTATGGCAACAGCACTAACCCTAACAAAGGGCAATGCAAATTTTTATATCTCTGTTATATAAGACATCATATTGTTTAGAAGGTTTGAATTCTTTGACATAGAAGTTGTCAGGCTGTTTAAACACAAACATCTTCATTGGTGCTTTAAAAGTAAAAACAGGCAAAATGACCCACTGTACTTCCTGAGCAAAAGTAGCTGCAGTACTATACAACTTTAAATTTACAACAGCTTATGAAGAGAAACCTTATCACAGATGTAGTAGTTTTTCAATGTGTATGACATGTAGAACAAAGGAAACCTAAATGCCAAAGTTATGCTTCATAGTTTCAAAGTAAATCCAAAATTTTTAGAAAAGCCTGTAATTTTATTTTTCATTAAAAAGCACTGCTGGAATATTTTATATCAATAACGAATTAAGACAGACTTTTTGATAAAAACATACCATAGTCATGTTTTTGGGACATGAAGAACAACAGAAATGCTCCAGACTACTTGTTTATTTAGATATGTTTAAAAATAAGTCCTTTGATATTTAACTTCTGGTATGTGGCCCATTCTAATGAACCACTGTTTTAAGGCTATCTTACTTTGTGTTTATATTCAGTAATGCATGGAGAAGATTTGATACATTCTTAGGAGTTCAATTCTTCCTTACCTTCCTAGCTGAAGAAATATCCAAGGGTATAATTTATCTCATACAAAGATGGATGTCTCAAAATTAGATTTTAAAGTGTGAACGAGTCACACCAGCCAGGCACCCTTTATAATGAATTGAGAGACCTGGATACATCCAGAATGTGCTTCAACTGACCTATAAAGGATGCTCATCTTAAAATTAAAATTTCCCCCAGCAGGTGCTTTTGACTTTCCATTAGTAACAATAGGAGAGACAGAAGGTAACCAGATGGTATTTAGATATTGAATAAAAGACAGAATAAACCCATTAATGTATATTTTTAACATTTTTAAAACTTTATTTGTAAATGATGACCAAATTATCAAAATCAAAAGAAATAGACAAAGATATTGAGGAAAATATTCTAGGGGTGTACGAAAGCAGCATTCTGGTTACAGAAAGGAGATTAATTCAAGTTTTACATTACTAAACCTAAAACCTTTTAACCAAATTCACTACCTCAGTTTCTTTTAAATTTTAAATTTTACAAAAGGATTTTCATTGGAGACTAATCTTGAAAAATCAAAAAAAAGGTAAGCATTACATTTCTTTTTGCATGCTTAATTCATTCCTGCCTGTAATCACATATTTTTCAGTTTTCATCTACTTCAGTATCAATTTTTTGGCTATAAATGTTATTTCTTTTTTTTTTTTTCTTTATTCTCTTTTTTCCTTCTTCCCTTATTAAGACCTATTTCTGGCATAATATTGCTTCCCATTCACTTGATTAATTCATAAATTCATGCAGGAAACAGGAGAAAATCCACAATTAAAGAGGCAAAAACAGCAGCAGACCCTTGAGTCTTGGGACACAGGGGTTCATATTCTTATGTCTAGGCCATGATCTCTGTAGTCTAGATTTACAAGAAAACACTACTTTTCCTTTCAGAAAACAAGACAGGAAAACCTGCTGATTTCACACCATCTAGGATTCTCTCCTAGGCTGATACAGCTGCCTTAAAATTTGCCATTCCTCTGTTTCACTTAAATTTAGCTGATCAGTTCTCTAAGACCACAAACGTACAAATATGTGACTGCATGGAAAAGCCACATATACTTCAAGAGCATTCAGGATTGATTTCAGGTAATTTCCAAACTCGAACCAGTGTATAAATCAGGAGTGTCCACCTGGGGACAAATTTAGATCAAAGAGAATAAATCTGACTTGTTGCTTTTACTTTACACAATAAGCTTAAAAAGACAAAGGAGAAAAGAATGACATTTCTATTAACTGAGTTTTCCCTATTCCCTGACTAAACCACCAATACATTGGAACGCTTCATAATATCCACAAGGCAATCCAAAAGGCAAGCGAAGCATCACGTCACAGCAGAAGGCTCACAGATTTGGATGCACCAACATAAACGTCTATGAAAATTTTCATCACACCTTTACTGAGATTGTTACTAATGCAAGGACTAGAGACTGAGCTTCTTATTACAACTGCTGAGCACTAGACATCTCATTGAATGTCTAATGAAAAAAAGTAACAATTTCAAACCAAGTAATCAAAATGTGGCTGAAAATCAAACTAAAGATGATTAAATAATTAATGGCATTTGTATTAACTAAACATTTCTGCCAGCAAAAAAAAAAGTCATTCCTAAAATCCTTAACAAAAAACAAGGAAGTATCTACACATCATTTTAGTCATGATTTACTATGGTAAACAACAAACATCTAAAAATATAAAGCTAAAGTCTAATTAGTAACACTGAACTGGCAAACATGTCTACAACTTCGCTTGTCTTTGTTTTATTTACTTTTTAAAAAATCATTTAGGGCAAAACAATAGTGTCAGAGTTGTAAGCTTACATTCCAAACTTGTATTAAGGGGTAGGACAAGAAATAATTAAACAGCCTCCAAATACTTACATTTGTTAAGCTTTTAAACTTGTGGCAGACTAACTATATCCCTTCAGGGCTAAACTGCTGCAAACATCATTCAGAGAAGTCTTTTATTTTCTTCAGAAACAATTAAAAAAGAAAATGTGTTCTACATTGCATAAAGCTGTTTTACAGGGTGTTTGGGGACAGTTACTCATCTCAGTTCCAACTAAATAAATAAATATTTACTTCTCAACTTCCGAAATTAGCCTAAATACTTTACCAGCATCTGATCATTTCTATCCAAGTAAGAGCATTATTAGTGTACTGAAAACTAGGTCAGGTTGACAAAATCAAGATACCAGTTTCAAAGCCCAAATTTTTAACTTTTTTTCACTCTTTTAGGCAAGGTATTAAAAATAACTACAAACATCACGCTTCTCAGTGAGACCCAGCATGTCTCTTCTTCAGCTTTCCAGTGCTGTCAGTTTGCTAGTTTAGCTATAAAAGTAGTCCCCAAAAAGAAAATTATTAATAAAGTACTGTTACGAAAAACCAAAATTATGGACAAGTAATTGCCTTAAGCCTTCTATTACTGTTACTAATTATTTCATAAGTGCCACAGTAAACAATAAACTGACTGAAGAAACTCACAACTGAAGGCCAAGAGATCCTTTACGTGGAATTCTTGTCACAAAAAGATTGATTTTAACCCTTTATACCAGCTTCTATATATTAAACTGGCTGTGAAATGCTATAGTTCCTTCAGAATAACACTTGGAACCTATTCTGCACAAGTGTAAAAAAAATTGGGAATTACATCCAGAGCAAGCAAGCAAGCAAGCAAGGTATAGTCCTTCTTGATATCTTTTTCACTTTAGACAGTAACGCAAAGCTGAGCTGGGAATTCCTGAAGCAGGCTGCAAACTTTACTTGATAGCAACAAACTGTAGAGAGCTTTCAGGAGGCCAGCATCCTTTTCTTCCACAGCACTGCACTCTACTGATGTCTCCCAGATCTGACTGGGAGAACTTTATCATAACTTCAAAATAAACAAGTCCCTTTTCCTTTCCACAGGTAAAAATCAAAATTCTCTTGATTTTCACACCAAACCACATAAGACCAATTGTTTCTGTAACCCACTCCCTTCTAATCGCCACCACTCTTCCATAATTCCAGATACAGATGGAAATGTTTCACCATCTGCTTTTCACAAGGATCCACAACTCTCCTCAGGACACAGGATGAGAAGTTACTCTGTGAATATAGATATCAAGTAAAGTGCTCTTTGCAACAAAGTTAACTTTAACCAAGGAAACATCAGAAATAATCAAAGCCTTAAAAAGACTTGTTAAAATTGTATGCAGAAGGCTTACCTTATCAATGATGTAACAAAGGTCATAACAATTCAAAGAGAATGAAACATCGTATATTATCTATACTCAAGGAGCGTCTGGATGATGCTATTAGTCACACAGTTTAGATTTAGGTAGTCCTGTGAGGAGCAGGGAGTTAGACTCAATGATCTTTATGGGTCACTTAAAACTTGAGATATTCCAGGATTCTGTTCTATATGATGTTAGTTTTTATTCCATTAAATATAAAGCATGACTTCAAGCTATTATCTTTCATTCTATATGTGCCATTCACAAGAACTCAGTGCTGCTGACATGCACACACAAAACAAAAGAAGCCCAGTCCAGCCATCCAGCCAGCTGACTGAAGGCTTCCAGCATTAACCTGTTACTACCTTTACTCCCAAATGTACTCATTACACTCTGCTTTATCAAAATGCTGCTCTAACAGGTTTCCTACAACTCTCTCACCATTCTCTTCATTCTTGTTCGAGTGATCTCGTTCCATAGGCGAGAGGTACCCAGACCCATCCTATAGCGACAGCTGAATGACAGTTCCAGAGCAGAAACAGTGCAGAACATCCTTGTAAGTAAAAAACTGATATCTAGCACTCTTCAAAACAATTAACTTTATTACATTCCTACTGCATGAACTCTTAAAAAAAATCTGTTCATTCACGTATTGCTACTGAATACTGTTCAAGACACCTATAGGTGTTTAGGAAAGATGATTTCACCTGGTATGTAACAATTCATATATACTTCTTCCTAAAAAAACATAAGAAAGGGTTTTTTTTTTCCTAGACCTGCCTAAGAACAGCAAGTTCTGATGTTTGCAGGCCCCTAAATTAGATTAGCACAACTGGACCCAAATATTTCAAATTCACAGCGTAAAACACATCATCCCACAAACATTTCAGACTGTTGAATAATTATTCCAGGCCTTCCCTGCCATGATAAACAACAAAGTCCTTCTACTTCGACAAATGAACGAGAGACAAGAGAAGCCCCTGGAGGAAAGTGCTGCTTTGTGATGCCCCATGTTTCTTGATGCTTGTTCTCCTTCTGTACTAGATGGACATTTCAGGTTCTGAGCAATACTGGATTACCACTTTGGGGAGAAACAAGGGACTTATTTCCTGTCATTTTATCCATACAGCATAGCACAAGTCCAGTCATTTGGGAATGCATACTAGGTTCTTGGTATGGATTTTTTTCCGGATGCAGAATGACTTTCTAAATATGTGCATCATGCCATTCAAGTGCAAGGAAGAACTATTACCTTGCTACATTAAGTCATTTAACCTAAATGGGAGTAGGAACTGTCCAGTAGCTTTTATAAAAACTTAAAAGACTACTTCTCCTGCTACAATTATTGGTTTTCCCCATCCTGTTGCATTGCCTTTTTTATTTTATGATAAGATTTTATAAGTTTTCAATTTTTTTCTAAGCTTACATCAACCAGATGAAACTGCTTTTGAAAATTAATAAAGTTCTACCTAAATTTCTAGAAAAACAGTCAAACATTGAAGAACTGAAGACTTTACAATCTGATTATCTATAGAAAAAACAATACTTATTATATAGTAATCTGATGAGAAAACCTTTAATCCACCTCCAAAACAGGACACTCACAATGAAAAATGTAATTACATTCACTTCTGACAAATAAAACTGTTCTTAAAAAAGAATCAGAACAACACTGGGCCACAAAACAAACAAACAAAAACAAACAAGCAAAAAAATCCCAAAACAAAAGAATCCCAAAACACGAGAATGAGCTTGTAACATCAACACGTAAAGTTTAAGAAGACCAGCCTTTAAAGCCTAAGTTTGCAGCTGCATCTTTTGTTTCCTGCCCTCGCTGCGTTCGCATCTACACTGGATGCCTCAGCACTTCACCGTTTTGAACCCGGCTATCAGGGGCATCATCAGGACATTGACTGGGGTTGAGCAAAGTGATACAGGTCGGCGAGGCAAATTGGCAGTAACTGGAAATCAAAGCGACGCATCCTGCCAAATTCAACACAGCACAGCTAGCTACAACTTTCAGCTTAGCCCCTCCACTACGCCCAGACACACAGCCGTGCATCACGGCCCCCCCAGTTCCTCGGCTCCCACCACTTCGGCCGCCCAGCGACTCGCGAACTTACTGCAGTGCGATGCGGGCGGAGGGAACGCTCGGCCCTGGGATGCGAGA
>VZTI01005493.1:488921-541871 GCA_013397865.1 Struthidea cinerea
GGGAGAGGCTGCGCTCTCCCTTCCACCGTCCGGTCCTCGGCAGCCGCTGTCCCCTGGCAAGGCCGGCCCAGTGCCCGGCTCGGCGCCCAGGAGCCGCTTCAGCAGCTGCCCGCCGTGCCCGGCTCGCCAGCCTCCATCCGGCCGAGGGACCTTCGCGGACCTCGCTCCGCGGAATGCTGCCCTGGGCCCCCGCTTTCCTCCAGCACCTGTTTCGGAACCTCTCTGAGGGTAGCAACAATCCAGCTAGGGCCTGTAAGAATTTGCAGATTTACTCGGAAAAGAAAAAATGAGAGACCAGAGTAGCAATGGCATGGAAATTAATGTCATTGTGCCACTGCCTACCATTTAGCAAGACACAGAACTAGGGAGCTGACCAAACTTTCACTGACAGGTTCCCAGTGTGTTTAATGAGAGATTTCTATGCACTACCAACTTGCATCTTCACCAACTCTTGAGTGGTCAGATAAGCCTCAGAATTTCAGCTGGGAACATGTTTTTTTGTTTAATTATAATGGCATTAGTTTCTATTTATAGTCACTTTTTTGATATATGGCACTAAAAGACTTTAGCTTTAAAGGGTGTTTTAGGCAATGTAGATGACATTTAGCATACTGCTAATAATTTTTAAAATCTGTAGAAGTTTGAAAATAAAAAAAAAATTACCAGTATTTTTTGTTTCTTTTGTACTTATATGCATTCTTCCTTCAAAAATGTGCATTTAAAGGGTTTAATTTTCATAGGACACAAGTGCTAGAAATTCTTGGAATCCTCTTTATTTTAGAAACCATGCAAAACCGTGCCAGCCTGATTTTGTTTATAGAGAGGTTTCTTAAAGGAGAATTCCTTAATTCACCTAGTGCACTGAACATGGTTTCTTCAGCATAAGGGGTACCTGCTCTCTGTAAATTAGAGATAAATTTATATCTTATTAATATAAATTCTCTGCAGCATCATAAAAGACATTTGAGTGTTTTGAACTAGCACATTTCCAAAACTCACTGACACTCCAACTTTTTGTTTAACAAGAGTTTGAAAATTTGGATGAGCTTCCAGTGTACAAATAAAATGCAATTTTATGTTATATAATGCAATAAGTACATATTTGTACCATATACTCAGTGATACAAAGGCATTCATAACTAAAATTTCATTTTGATATAGTTTTGATTGTCTTTAATAAACTCACAATATATTTTAAAAAATCTGTTCAATTCTCTTCATATGCACACAAACCCCAAAGAAACAACTTTTCTGTAACTTTGTAAAAATATGTTCTCAGAGGTGTAGCATCATACACAATAGCCTTTAAATTCACATCCAGCAGTCAACTTTATCAATATCCTTCCAAACTCCAGCTTCACAGTAGCACATGCCGAGTACTTGCCTTCAGTTCCCTGTGTCTAATGTATTGCTTTCCCTTTAAAACCCTGATTTCAACAGATTCTTTTTCTCCCGGGGAAGGAATTCAGTCCCAGTATATTGGAGCCTCAAGTTACTAAATATGGATCAAAACACTGAAATACAGTGAGTAGTTACTTAATTGTGATAAATCGTTCCAGTACGACACAAAATTTTTATAGGCCTTGCAATAAAATGTTTGATCTCATGGTATTGGGGCAGAGGGCTGGTTTTGAATCACCATATTGCCTTAAAAATTGCTTTGAAGCACTCTCAGTTACACAAGGTCATATAAAAAATGAAAATTGTGGCAAAAAAATATATGTTCATAATTAAAAATACATTTTTTAATGTTGTGAATAACTTCCATATATTTACTTAACGTAGGCCTTTACTGTTCTCTTCTGCTGCGTATCAGAACAGGATCCAACTTTAGTTCCTATTGAAATGGAAAAGGTCCCACAAGTTCATTTACAGTTTGGAATGACAACTCCATTGACATTTGTAGCTTTAAAACTCCAAAGATAAATCTGGAGGTCTCGCAACACAGAAAGAAAAACTAACCTGTTTATTAAACATTTCGTTTGCCTTAGGAAAGCAGCAACCCTCACATAGGTGAAAGCCAACTCAGTACAGCTGAGCTGTGAAAGATTAATGTGAAAGATTAATGTAAAAGGTGTCAAACTGAACCAGTTTCTAAGATTCTTTTTTCCACTGTAAAATACTTGGGAGATTGCTATCCCCATGCCTAGTTTTAGAAACATTGCTGTATTATGTGCTGTTTTGAGAACAGGTAGAGGATGGGGATAGAAGGATTATGGTTTATAGCTAAGAGCTTCCTCAGCACAGAGCTCAGCGGCAGCGTTTGTGCATAGCACATTCACATAAGCATCTTTGTTCTGGTTTCAATACAAAGCTCCATCATCCTGTTCCAGAAGCAGGATGCTGACCAAACTGTATGTGCTCCTGTCCTCCCCTCCCGTAATCAAGTTCCTACCATAAGGAGATGAAAATATTTCTGGGTTTATTATCCAGTATACCAGATAATCTGACGGAATCTTTAGCTATTTTTTCATCAATGCAATCAAGATTTAAGACTGAAAGCATTTAAATTCACACCTGTTGAATTAACACCAGCATATAAGACTATTTGCTTCATTATCCAAATGCTACAGATCAGTCAGTCTTGCTTCTGCCCTGGGAGAATCCTAGGCTGACTCCTCTTGGAATACATTTTGAGTAATATGAAGGACAGCAGGATGTGTGGGAACAATCTACGTGAATTTACTAATTACTGATCAATCTGACTGTCCTCTGTGATGAACTGACTGAATATATGGATGAGAGAAAAATGGAAGTACCAGTGGATGGTACTTATCTTGGCTTTTGGAAGGCTTTCTATGCTTATTCCCACAACATTCTCCTGTCCAAGTTGTGACATAACAGACTGGATTGGTGGAAACTAGATATGTGTGCAACTGCTTGCATGGTTGGGCTAAGAGGGTAGTGGTTAATGGGCTGTACTCTATCTAAATGCCAATAGCAAGTGTGCCAGGAATATATCTTGACATCTTTAAGGATAGAGGATATGTCCTTACATCTTTGTCAGCGACCTGAAGGACACACAGGAGTACTCGATCTTAAAGTCTGCAGGTGAGAGGACTAATCAACCCCTGCCAGGGGTAGGACTGCCATCCAGAGGGACCTAGACATGCTGGAGGAAAGGTCTGACAGGAACCTTACGAAATTTGACAAGAATAAAGGCAAAACCCTGCATTAGAGAAATAAAAACCCTCAGTGATGGGGCCTGGCTAGGGACCAAGTCTATTGAAAAAGCCCTGGGAGTTTTGTCAGCCAGTAAGCTGAGCATGAGCATTGAGTCCTGGCAGAAAAGAAAACCAATGCCATCCTGGGCAATAACAAGGGGGGTTATTAGCCCCCTCCGACCAGTATTTTATAGATCACACCTTGAATAATGGATCATAGGATAATTCTGGATGAAAAGACTCTCAGGACATTTCTAGTTAGGATCACATCTGAGATCAGACTAAGGGGCTTTATTCAAAAGACAGAGACAGCATAACTTCTGTGGGCAACCTGATTAGGGCTGGAGCATCCTCACAGTGAAGTTGTTTTTCCATATATCAAGTCTGAACCTCTCATTTCCACTGGTTTATGTCCAAAACCTCATGTCTTCCCACCATGCGTAACTATGAAGAACATATCTGTGCCTTCTTTTTAGATTCCTCATGCATTTAACTTAATGGGCTGCTGTTAGGTGTCCCCAAAGCCTTCCTTTTGCCAGGCTGGACAGTCCTAGATGAGCCAGTGGTTATACAGACTGTCTATAGGTGTAACAGTGCCTGAATTACTAATGGATTTGTCTGTACTCTGATCTCATAATATTACCCCTTGTGCTTGAGAGGAAAAAATGGCAAGTAGAAAAGAAGTAAAGACAAAGGCATTATAGTAGAGTACCTTTCAGTGAATTTAAAGGTTTTTTTCCTTACAACTTACTCTCATCTTTACCTTCCATGTACATATGCAGGTTTTTTTCCCCTCTGTTGTTCCTACTTCAAAGAGGGACCTTGGACAAACCTTAGGTCAGTGGGAGGATTTTCAGAGACGTGACAGGGCAATGGGTTGACAAGCTCCTCAAATCTATATGAAAGACACTATTTGTTTCAACTGGATGCAGGAATGAGCCCTTAGCCATATCAAATAAGAGATGTTTGCTGAAAAGATATTATTTAGTTAAAGACTACTGAAGAAGTAAATGCCTAACAGCTCACTCATTCTGAAACTCTGAAATGTAAAGACTGCTTATCTCTATACAAATATTATAGTACCTAACTGGGGCAAGAGGTAAGGGGCAAAATGTGTTTATTGTCTGTTTCTGGATGTAGCATTATGAGAGTAATATGCGTATTTTTTTCACTACTTTTCATGATATATATATATATATATATATGCAGGATATAAAAAAGAAGCATATGGCTAGCAGACATAAAAAAAAGAGATGTATTTATTTATATATCTCAAATACGCATTTATATTTTTAATTATGGTTTTAAAATTACCATATGTATGTTTACTGAACTGTCTCAATTGTGTGAAAAGATAGAACATGTCCTTAAACATTTGTTGAATTTTAACAAATATTGCAGAATCACTATTTAACATTCCATGACCAATATAATTGTCACCGGAAGGTTTTTTGTTATAGTTTAAACTTAGTTCAAGAGCAATTGAAATACAATATATTCTCTGGTCAGTTGTAATTGTTAAAAGAACTGATGAAAAAAATTATTAAACTTAGATGATTTTAGTTCATTCACTGTAATCATCTAGTACAGAGATCATTCCTGTGACTAAAATTCAAAATGAAAGATATTGAGGGACTCCTGAGTGTAGTGTCTTTCTTCCTCTGTTCTTTAAATTTCTTCTAAATTTTGCTTTGCTCATGTTGGTTATGTTAAATATCATGCTTGCACATGTGCTTCCTGCAGGTAGATCAATGAAAGGGCAACAGTAGGATTCATGTCTTAAAAAGTAAGTATGCAGGAGAAATTTCTAAGAATCATCTCCCTGCCTTATTTCTGATGAGAAAAACCAAACAGAAGTTAGAATAGCTACTCTTCCCTAGATTCATGATTTGACAGAGGTAACATAGAACAGAATGTATGTCTGCCACAAAGGCATTATAGAACTTTTGTGGATTATAATCAAACACATATCAGTACAGACATAGCTGACTAAAGAACAAATGAATCAGTAATGAAGAAAAAATGGGTTTCATGTAATCTAGAAATTTCCATGAAAATGGAAAGTATTTAGTGTAAACCATAAAAGAAAATGGCAACATTTTCCTGGTTGATGCAGCATAAGGAAAGAGGAGAAAGCAAACTAATGGTATTGCAATTTTCCTTAGCTTGAAAAAGCACCCTAAAAAAATTCAGCATCAGAAAAAGAAAAAGAATTATACGAAATTGTTTTAAAGTAGGGTTGAAATTAAAAAGTACACATATGCCTGTCATTCACAATATTTGAGTATAATTTGTCATAAAACCATCAAGTGAACTAAAGAATTCAAAAATTGCATTTCTAACTAGTTAGACCTAACTAATTAGCCCTACTTCATCTGCATTTTCATTAAATGTGTTCAGGAGAAAAAATTTTTGGAAAAACAACAGATAGAAGGAGATATACTATGTTAGTAAGCTAGAGTTATATATCAAACTATATTGGCATGAGTATACCTGGCTGGTGAGAATAAATAAGAACACAATCAGCATCAAGACCTAGGGTTTGGGTACTACCATTCTACATATTCAAGAGGTATGTGTATTATTATGGATGCAAGTGAACAGAACTTAAAAGCTGAAATAAATTAGAAATAGTTAAGAAGACTTACCTGTAAAAGGAAATAGAAAAAAAAAAAAAATAGTAAGAAGAGAAGAGAGAACTAATTGCATTTAATTACTTTAAAAGAAAGGTTCTCCAGAGAGCTGACGAAATGAATTTGGAAGAATGTCTCCAAAAATGGTTTGTGTCAGTGAAACTTAAGTAAGGGAAGCAGAAAAGGTGGGCTGAAAAATGAAAAAAAAATTAAGAGTACTTTTTCTTCAAGTTAGTAACAAGGAAGCTACCAGCAGTTTTCAAAAAGAAACTTTTGGTGGTTTCAAGGCAATCAGAGAAAGAAGAGAAACCAAGTAGTGGCAAGTAGTGGCTAGTTAGCACCTACTCTATTTATAGCCCTTAAATCTCAGATTCTTGTATAGGTTTTAGGAGAATTTATGATTTTACTTTTTTTTCATCTGAGATGTGTTTTGCTGAAATGTCAGGGATCTATTTAAATCAGTTGAACAACATATTTTATAACAATGTAATAAAAGATATTTTGTTATATCTGAAATAAAGTAGATCTCTAAAGAAACATACATTTTACTTTTATGTGCCTGATGCTGCTGACTTTTCTCACTGTTATATTTTAAAGGATTGAAATGTAATATACAAATCAGCACTACACTGCAGATATGTCAAGTAACTTGGTTTTATATACATGTTAAAAGTTAATAAATTTTCTATTCTTAGTACTTTCTACTATCATTTAAATGCTTGTGTCTTTTAGTGTTTTAAACTTGTATGTAACAAAAAACACATTCCACTCACTTCTCTGGGAACAGATTCACATACAGATTCCAGGGAAAATTTTAGAAATTTATCAATACATTTTTGCCTTTGTCTTTTGTTTTACAAGATGTGCTATAGTTAAAAGCTAAGTTCTCTTCTAGTTGTACTGTCACAGATACCAACATAGTTTATTCTAGATTTACACCATATAAATAGGATGAAGACAAGGGAAATGGTTTTTGAGAACAGCAGGATCCTGTGAGTAAAGCACTCAGTGGCAAGCTTAGATAATTTTGCTGTCTACTCCAGTTCTGCTATTGGTCCATTACTTGACTTTGACATCCAGGATCTACACATGTAAAATCAGCACTGTGATTCAAGACTGCAACTTTAAAAATCTTCCTTTAACACAACAAACCTCAAGTATTCAGTCAGAAAGCAAAAAAAAAAAAAAAAAAAAAAAACCCCTGTGTAACTAAAGTTCTACTTTCAAAGATGTCCACAAATTCCTTATTTTTGTTAGTACTTAATAGATCAATGCGTAGGCCACCAGTGGGCCATTTTCTTTCATATCCCCTTCAGGAGACTAAATATAATACACATTTATATCATTCCCACCATAAATGCTCAATCAAGGTCTGTACAAACCACAGGGAAATTGATTTTCCACTCAGACATAACGCCAGAAGTCAAAGAGGTAATGTTCCAAAAACTTAGCAGAACCTCAGAATGGTTGAGGTTGGAAGGGAGCTCTGGAGGTCATCTGGTCCAATCCTCCTGGCTCAATCAGCATCACCAACAGCAGATTGCCCAGGGTTGCCCAGGGGTTAAGTACATGACCTGAGTGGCCTAGTTCAGACTTCTCTTCCTGAAGGGTCACAAATTTGCAAATCTTCCTTCACAGGAAGATAATTCATAATCCTCACTACCTGTGGATGCCAACCAACAGAGGAAAAATGAATTGGACAAAACACAGGAATGGTACTGTACTAATACTCCTACTGAGGGCCAAGAACTTGATTCCACCTTCTTTTTCTTCTGGGTTCCACGCTGCTTTTCCACCTAGTGGGTCTATAAAGCCACATTTTGAACTGAATTCCAATACAATAAAATTTCTTTAACTCAAAAGAAGTGACAGAGACAGATTTCATCAAGACCAGATTGAATGTTAAAATTCTGGCATAGTGGAGGTGAGGACTTTTAACCCCTTCAGAAAATGTTTGAAACAAATTCTTCTAATTTTGATGTTGTCACTTTCTCATTCTCCTGACAAATTTTTAAAAAGAAATGGTGACACTTTTAAAATTATGTGAATACCTGTTGGAGATGCCCTGAAATGTCTATTAGATAAAGTTGTTTAAATGACTATGCTATGAATTTGCTTTTGACTCTAGTTCAACTTTTCCATAAACTACCATGATGTCTCAACCATGAAGACTAGAGCCGTTTTGGATATGTGAATATGTGCAACACCAGGTTTCTAAGCTTTAAAAAACAAGAGACATATTGAATTTAGCATTGAGCAGTAAGATGCAAGAACCGCATACTTGGAACTTGAGTTTAAGTGTTTGTCCAGATAATCTAATTAATAATTTATACTATTTTACAGCAAGCGTTTTAGCTACTTATATATGTTTTACTTTTCTAGACTGAAATTATCTGGAGCAATGAGTTTCTCTGATGTGAAATACTTATACAGCACCAGCACAATGGAGTAGCAAATTTGGTTTGATCTCTAACATAAAATGAATCCATGGAACTGTGTATATTCATCTGGCTTATATGAACTCCAACATTATGGCTGTGTGGCATAGGAAATGTTTGCTTCTAAAAGCTAAATGAAACCAAAGTCAGGTAACCAAACAATAAATACAAGGCATGTGTTTGCTACTCCCTTAGTTTCACTTTTCAGGCTAATCTTTTTGCACTCAGATTTTGAGTACACCAACTAATTTAATGTTTCTTCTGTTTTCTGTAATTACTTTAACAGTTTTTATAATATTTTAGTTTTAATAGCTTTGCAATGCTGAGTCTGGTTCAATGTATAACAAACACTTTGATTAGCCCTTATTTTCAAGACTGTCTTGAATGGAATTACTTCTGTCTGCTAGTATGAATAAACATGCACAGCCCCTCTCAGAACAAAAACCAGTCCTGATGCTGAAAATTTTGCTAATTTCTATCACTTATGTATTCAGGCTTATTATCTGGAAACTATCTCCTTGATATTGTACATTTGCATATGCATGAATAGTCATCCACCTGCATACAGTTATTCTTGGTGCAGTGTTTTAGCACTTGTGAGCTGGAATTTCAGACATTATGCACCACTTCTACTCTTTATTGATTGATCCCTTATTCTTCTGTAGGAGGCCTCACCTGACATAGATACTGAAGGAAAGGGGAGGGGAAAGGGAAATATCATCCTGCTCAACAATTCCAAATAGTGCTGCAACCATCAGAACTGCTGTGATGTATGGGGTTCTGGAGTAAGATATGCATAGGGACTTCTCCAGCTCCTCACCTGAACCACCTTGAGAAAATGGAGACACAGCTTGCAACTGTCAAAGTTCAAGAATTTCCTGTTTTGCTGTATTTGGTTCAGTTTTTACTTCTGTGATGGACATCATAAAGCTACAACTCAATTTATTTTTAGAGATGAGTGTAAATTCAGGTCTTATCCAAATGGTACTCTGCTTTTAAAAATAACTTTCAGCTTTTAACAAACGTGACAGAATATTTCGTGAAAAACCTGTTATTTGCAAAGCTGATTTTACTGCCACAAAACTAAGATATATTTCAGGCTGAGAAAGTTGAGACTGTTCAGCCTGGAGAAAAGAAGCTTGCATGGAGACCTCATATCAACCTTCCAGAATCTTAATGGGGCCTACAGGAAGACACAGAGGGACTACTAGTCAGAACTGCAGTGATGGAACAAGGAGTAATGGGTAAAAATTGAAAGAGGGGAAATTTAGGTTAGATATTAGGAAGAAATTTGTTAATGTGAGGGTGGTGAGACACTGGAACAGGTTGCCCAGAGAAGTTGTGGATGCCCCAACCCTGGCAGTGTTTAAGGGTAGGCTGGATGGTGCTTTGAGCAACCTGGTCTGGTGAGAGGTGTCCCTGCTTATAGCAGGCTTGGAACTAGAAAATCTTTTAAGGTCTCTTCTAACCCCTTACCTTTCTATGATTCTATGATATAACAGCACTTTAACTAATCCCCATTTGATTTAGCAGAAAAGTTTAAAATAGCTGGTGCTGTTACAAATGCATCCGTGCTCTCTTGTACTATTTTCCTAGGATGGGCAGAAATCTCAGGGATGGTAAATTCTTGTAAACTTTGTAAAGGCCAGTGGCTAAGCAGGTAAGATGCTTAGTTTAGCAACTTGGCTGTGAAAAAGGTTTCAGCATAAATGAAGCAGTTACCTATTCTGTTCGGTCTGTCGGCTGACTCACACGCGCACAGCGGGAAGCAGGGACAATTTAGGTCGCTTCCACAAAAGAATAAGGATTCCAATTTACAAAGACCCAGTGCAAGGTCTCTTTGAGACTGAAAGTACTAAGAGAGGTAATACTTGGCATGAAGCATTTGAAAACAGACAGGAGAGAAGAATTTGTGAGACTTTTGGTGTACAAACACTCTGTCCCTGTAAGGATTCAGCATGGTATTGTACAGATACAGTACAGCCCCTTCCAGAGACTCAGATTTTGCAGATTTTTCAAGATACCACTAAAGACTTGTGGCAAAGTTGGCCATGCAAAGACACATTTCCATTTTAAATAGAAATGTTGCAGCAAAACAATTTTAGTATGCAGATAGAGCCACTAATTGCTCAAAGCTACTTCTTAAATAACTGAGCTACTTCCTCAGCCTGAGCGATCAGTCTGTTCCCAGAATGGCCAAATTTGCAAATTTTATCAGAAGCAAAAGTACACAAGAGCTGCTTCTCTCCTTTCTAAGGAAAAAGTGCCCTGCATTTAGGAGAAAATGCTGAGCTTTGACTAGACTGAAAACTACAGCAAATGAAAAGACTTCAATTATAGTTTTAAAATCCTTCACTTCACATTATTTTAAATTTTTAATTAGATGTCACAACTATAGTCAATTAGAAGTTATTAAATTACACCATTCAGGATACACTGGGAGAAATTAGTCCATGTTAGTGAATATTCATTAAAAAAGTGGTGGGATTTTCTTTTTCCAACATTAGAGGCTACAGATGGGATCCTAGATATATGAAAACTAAGCGATCTTTGTTAGTTACTATCATATAAATGTACTTTATTCTTGCTTTTAGGAAAAAAATGAAACCAATGAACTATATGCAAAGAGCAGAAAGACAACCTTAAATAAAGAGGTCAGAGAAAAACTGATGGATGCAAACAGATAAAATAATAGATCATAGAATGGCTTGGGTTGGAAGGGACCTTAAAGATCAACTGTTTCCAACCCTGCTGTGGGCAGGGACATCTTCCACCAGACCAGGTTGCTCAAAGGCCTATCCAGCCTGACCTTGAACACTTCCAAATACTAACTCATATTAACTTTCCATATTTTTAAGAAACTAAATAATAACAAAGAGAAAATAGAAAAAAAAAGTTCTGAAAACATAATAGAAACAGAAAGTTTGTTTAATGAGGTATAAATTAAGGATTTTATATATATATATATATATATGTATATGGAAGATAAGAACAAAGAGAAATTCCCCATATTATAATGCTCAGTCTGTAATCCTTTTTCGTAATAATCACATCTCAGCTAGAAAAAAATATAACAATGGGTTAGATATTTGCTTCAAATATCTGTAAGGCTCATAAAGAAGTTATGTTATTTTTGTAATATTTGACATTAAATGCAGCAAAACAACTAAAAAAGTGATGATACACAGCTTTCAGAAAGCAGTCAGCAAGATTTTAGTGATCCTGAGATAAACAGGACTGAAAAGTAAAATATAGTAACTTGTCAAAATCATAGATGCTACATCTGCATAAAAATTATGCACCTGAATAAGAAGTGTTTAATATTAATTCCTAAGAAAAATGTATTTGAAAAACACCTTCTTACTAAAAGGTATTCAGAATAATTGTCAAGCCTAGGAAACAGTAAGTGATGCTACAGTTAGAAACCTTCCAATTTCCCAGCTGAACTGATTGAATAGATCACAAATTCAAGAAAGTTGCATAATTCACAAAAGAACAAAACCATTAGCACTCACTGTAAAATCCCTTGCAAAGAAGCAACACTTTGCTTTGCTGATGCCCTAGTACCATATTACTTTTTAATGGCACAATGAGCTGTCAATTGAGATTAAGTTCCTCGAAAAGGTCTTTTCATTGAATTAAGCTTCTTAATAAAAGTAATTGCTTTTCTAATTCCCCACTGGGCTACTGAAGCATAATCCAGTACCAACTATATAAAAAGTAGAGTCTCAAACACTTCAGCTGATATTTGGACTGGAACCATAGCATCAAAACCAAAGCTATGGCCGTGGCAAAATAAAATATAAGCAAGAATGGGACTGAATATGTTGCAGAAAATAAATAGATGTGCTTAATAATTTTAATGCAGAAAAAAATTATTTCATTGTTTAGTTATATTTAGGCTTCCTTAAATTGATGTATTTTCAAAAGCAAAGGGAACATAGGAATAGAAAGAGCAGCAGCTTTTTCTTGCAATAGATAGACCAGATAGGTAAGGGAAATTGTATTCTACCAACCCAGCTAAAAGAAAAGCATACGCAAGGAGGTTTCATGAATAGTCTTACTGAAATATTGAGATTTTTCTTCATGCAATAGCCAGCCCTTTCCGAAATTTACACTTTGTGAAAGAGATTATGTCTGGGCAAAGTCTTTCCTGAATTTATACCAGATTTCATAGGTCTATCTCCACTTGGAAATTTGGTACTGTGTAATGAAGGAGGGTGGGGGTGGTTTTTTGAGTTTTTTTGGGGGCCTTTTTTGTTGTTTGTTGTTGTTGTTGTTGAGGGGTTTTCTGGGTTGCTTTTGGTTTTGTTTTTTACTTTATGGAACTAGCATAACTGGGCTGCACAGCAGATAACCAATTGATTTCTGTTGAGAAAACGTATCCTGGGAAAAGTACAATGGACACTGATTCATGCTGCACAGCCATGGAATATTTGTTTCTTTTCCCAGATACTCCAAGTTGATCAAAGGAATGTAGATGCTCAGATCCTGTGGAACAATCAGCTGCTGCATTAAAAATGAAAAACAGATACGTTGCAAAACAAATGGAACCTTTCAGAGTGCTTCTTTAACGAAACTAGTTATTAGTTTTTATTAAGAATCACAAAGGTTTTGTTACCTAAAACACACGATATAACCGTGAGAATCAAGAGATCTTTTCTCTTCCTGGTCCTGATGCTGACTTGCAGGATAACTCTGAGATTCCTCTTTCTGTTAACTTGAGGTCTGCTTTTCCAGTCATTTGTCTTGTCTAAATGTGAATTAGGTAGAACTGCTTCTTTTTGTATAGCACCTGGTATAGATGCAGCACAATTCCCTATAGGCTTATGACATTTTAGTGAGACAACTGAGAGATATTTTGGAAATAGCAGATAAAAAACTAAAAATCAGTCTTTTGGATCTGTATACCTCCCCAGAAGCCAGAGAGGCTGGTCTCTAAGTTTTTTCTGGCTTTCTCTTTACAAATGCAGAAACGCTGAAAATGGTGAGTATGAAATTAAACACTTAATTAGCTTTCCATCTATACCCATTAACTAAATCTCCATTAGATTATAGTGAAATTTCCTTCCACAGAATAATTGCAAAGAGTTAATTGAACAAACTAGTCAAAAACACAGTAAGATTTTCATCTATTTACAGTTTGGTTTTTTTTAAATTTTGTTTGGTAGCAGGCTGCCTTAAATATTTATATTTTGCCCTAATTTTTATAATTAGAAATCATATCTCTTTCAGTACAGCTCGTAAGTAATGAGTAGATTTCCTGCATTAAGCCAATCACCTCTCAGAACCTAGGACAGAGAAAAAGTGACACATACTTAAATAGAGTAACAGACCCCATTTTCCTTGGATCGTGTAAAGAATGCTCTCTTTAGTTGTCCTAGCTGTTACTAAGTTTTAGTTTTAAGCAACACAGAAAAATATTAAGCACAGTGCAGAAGTTTAACTGGAGACTTCTAATGAAAGATTTGCAATGGACTGACTGTAAGGCTGCTCAGAATTCAAGCAATAAAATTGCTTTGGGGAAGTGAAGATAAAGTAACATGTATTAGATGATTACATCACAGGACATTCCATAACCAGATTCACTGCTGCCTTGTTATCCCTTGATAGCTGTGCCAAAATAATTTTTATCTTGCACAATCAATCCTCAGCCTTGAAGAAACAAAAGACAAAATAACAGCTTTATTATTCATGAATTAAAAATAAAAAATTGTTTGTAGCTATGGGAAACAATATTCACCTTAATTAAAAAGTAATTTCAGACATGATTTTAAATGTGCTTGTCTATATTTAAATTGTCTGTTATGCCAAATGATTCATACATCAGAAGTGCTACACATGGTATGAACAAAAACAGGCAAGCACCTGTGAGATACAAAGTTCTCCTACTTTACTATATGTACAGCCTGATCTTAAAGAAACACTTCCTGCTGTGCTAGTAGCTAACATTCTTCTGGATACCAGTCATTACAGCTTTTTATTATTTTTAACCTGTTTCTAAACAGGGAGATACTTATTGAAGAATACTTTTAATATATTTTATGGATTTCATTCCATTTGTGTATATTTTCACTGGAGCTTGACTGACAATAAATATTTTGCACTTTATGTATATACAAAGGTATCCAATTAAACTGCTGTAGTCTGTGAAGTTACATTACTTAGAGGCATTAAGATAATTTCACACTGTTCAAGAACTACCCCCAGTTCAAAACATACCCATTTACCCCTAAAAGCCTGAGCAGATGTTTTTCTCTTTTTAAAGTGTACTGTTCATCCCAAAAAAATTAAATAAAATACAGATCACCATCACACACCAAATTAAGGGAAAGCTCATGAACACACAATAGTATTAAAGTTATTCTGTCAAAATAATTTATAGGCATATAGAATTATTGCAAAAAGACTCAAAAAAAAATCAGTAACAAAAGCAGAACAAAAAATTTAATGAATTTGATGTTTCTCCAGATAGATATGCTCTTCTTTAAAGACCATTTAAAAGTTAAAATGCATTATCAGCCCACTGGGCCAGAATGTAGTGAAAAAAATTTCCTTTATTCTAATATTAATTTATCTCAAATTCTTGGATATCTATAACAATTGCTGGATCCGGCACAGAAGCTGGAAAACAGGTTTGTTCAGGTCCCACAATATCATTGAAAGTGCATTTAGAAACCCACAACAAGCGTATAACATAAAACCTAAGGGTTCTTTAAGTAAGCATTAGCTCAGAGTTTAAGATGGCTGGTTGTCCATTACTGGCAGTGAAAGTACAGTCAGTGCAGTGTATAGAACCTAGAGATGCTCAGCAGCCCCAGTGCGAGGGTCCACTTGGAACTGAGCTGTCTAGGCTGTATCTGTCTAGGCTGCACCAAACAGATCCTTATCAGCTACAAAGGGGGTGTATTTTTTTCCATGTTGACACCCATATATGGGCATCTAAATTCCAGTGTCACGATCTGCTAGCTGAATTTTCTGCTGTCACTGAGTCCTTCTTTAAAATTGTGTTTAAGATAGAGGAAAGTAAGATTTTTTTTCTTCTTATTTTAAAGGACTATTTGACTTGCATTTTTTTAAATAATATTCAGAGTTCCCTTAATTAAAATGGAGTATGCAGCCTTGACCTCCCTGTAATTAACTCTTCTTTCTTGCAAATCAGTAGCAGTTCCTTTTAAATCAATGGGGGGGGGAGGGGGGGGGGGGGTCCTGTCTCCATGGAAACACTGCTAAACTTCCAGCTTATAAACCTGAACCAGGACAATGGTACTTTTGCTAGACCAGCTTTGACAAACAATATGTGTTTTTTAGATGTCATGGCTACACAGTTCTCTGCAATTCTCTGACCTGAGAGATCTCGGCTGGGTTTTGACGCTTTGGTGTCTCATGGAGTTGGTATTTCATTTTCACCTTTTTCTTACAGCCAAGCAGTTCGGTCTGATTTCAGAACAGCTATAGAGGCCAATACCCTTGGGACAGGCAACAGGGCCCTTGTAGGATCACTTCTGATATCCCCTGCTCTTAGGTGAACCTCAAGAGCAGCAGGCATGATGCGTCACAGTCAGATGGGACAAGCTTGAAGTGCCTATGGCATGGGCTGAACCATGAGACTCTCATAAGGCCATGAGAAATAATCACTGCCATGTTTCACAGATGCTACAAAGAATTTTCCAGAAGATAAATATTTTGAGTTGGCAGAAAATGTACCCTTTATAGCCTTGTCAGGAGCTGGCTCCTACACAGCAGTATAGAGACAACAGCTTGCCTCCTCCTGGAGCTGCATCAGTTAGGGAATGAGTTGGTATAAATTTATTATATTAAAAAAATTAAAAGAAGCTATATTCCCATAAAAATGTAAGCCAAAAATAAGCAGTATTATGCAGAGAGTTATCAATTTTGTTGTTTTATGAAGTCCTTGATTTACCATGTGTTCTGATTTAACATGCCTGTTTGAACAAGAGCACTGAGCAGCAAGAATACTACCAGGGGCTACTGTTTATTCCAAGCATGCTAACCACCTGTGGCTCTGCATATCTTCTATTCATTTACAAATGTGGATCAGGAGAAGAACAGAACAATTTGATTACCTGACAGGTTTGAGCTGGGCAGTGAAAAGTTTCAAAATCTGTCCTTGTTTTTGTGTTAAGTTTCCATTAATTGGAAAGATAAAAAAATTGAAATGCATTTACACATGAAGTATAATACTGAATAACAGTGAAGCAACTGTACCCTTGTAAAAAAAATCCCACTTTTAGCAATATTGTGGCTCCATTGACATCAAGGTGTCTGCATCACTGAATGACTATTTTCATCAACCAAGTCATTTTGCTTTTCAAGTCTTCATTTTTGGGGGCAGTTATAAGAAAGAAAATAAATCAGCCTTACATTGTCATAACCAAGATTGATGGAGTTAGCACTCTAGGCTGGTTATAAAAAAGATAGAAATGTGTAAAGTACAGGAAACCGAACTACTGTGAAGTTACAGTAAACTAAACCAGTTGGTATATCATGGAAGAGTGTAGAAGTGAAAACATGCAGAAGAAAAGTCAGAGATGACACTTTCTCTAATGCTATCCCACATATCGCGTGATATTCCTGCTAAACTCGGTCTTTGCAAATAAGGCGTACTTGCAAATAAATTTGGTAGAAACATTATTCATGCATGCTTGGTGTCTGAACACATATTGTACCCCCAAGGAATGGCACACAATTTATGTTTTTCTACCAGTAACACTTTTGCAGTGTGCACAGCTGAAAATGGCTTTGCCTGCATCTTCGATAACGTGTACTACCTCAGATCAGCAGTTTTTCATTCAAGCTTTAATGAAAACAATATACTGAGCTTTCACATAGGGCATTAGATAAGCCTTTTGCTAGAAGCTGGCTCAGAATCTCCCCATTCATTCAAATGTTTCTGGAAAGTTCATTTTAACTAACAGTACACATTTTTGCTGCCCAGTGAGAAAGTTTATTCTCTGAAGGTGAACTTGCTGCAAGAGTGCAAAGCTTTGTTTAAATAGCTAACTGAAGCAGAAAAAGTATGGCAATATCAGAAAGAAGTTATATTTCTGTCGTGGTAAGTCTATTTTACTGTTGTTATTAAAATATATTTCCTAATGATTCACATACAATTTATTCCTTTCCACTTTATACTTCTTTGGTCAAGATGTTTTTCAAATGTACCCAGCTAACTAAAGACCAGGTTACTCTTATAAGAACAATCTGTAACTCTTCATCATTTTACATGCTACTAATAAGCATTTAACAGACTTGTTTTACAAAATGTTTCAGCATGTCAATGGAATGGAAAATTATTTGACTTCCATGCACAACATGAATAACATTGACATAAAAAATACATTCTCTTGGTACCAGCATTGCCATTATAAAACTACCATCTAAAGCAGTTTTAGGATTATATTATTGATAGTATGGAAGAACTGTAGCTTGACAACAAAAAAATAAAAGGGCAAGAGCAAAAAATCTTGCATTTTTACTAAAATTAGTCATATTCTTTGCAATTGAGGAAATTCAGGCTTGTGCATGGAAAACCCTCTTATTAGAAAACTCTTTTATGATTTTCATAGCCAAAAAAATAAAAAAGCAAATTATACCCTGTGTGCCAAGCTAAAACTGTGGCTCCGCAGCTACGTTTTTGACAATGGCTATTGAAATGGTAAACAATAAATACTATTTTCTGCAGGAAAAAGATCTAACCATATTAAATAAAAAGAGTGCAAACTAATGTTTTATGTGGCATGGAATAGCATTTTTTTTCTTTGTCTTGGTCTCCTAATACTTTGAATAAAGATGAATATTTGCTTACAGGGCAGAAGAGAAGGTTGTCAACCATTAGAGATTTCAGACATGAGTTACAGCTATTATAAATTATTGTTCTTTGTTGTTCACAGGTTGGGGTTTCTTTAATTAGTTAAAAACAAACAACAACAAAACAGGTATGATTTTAAAGTAGTGAAATAATACCCCTTTCTACCATTACAACTGTGTTTATCTCCAGCTATAAATTTGCAAGATCAATCAGATCATCATTTTGCATCTCAAAAAAGGGCATGAAATATTTTCTTCCAGGGTACTTAAAATAGAAAAGTTAATACATTTTGCAACAACAAAGAAAATCAAACATTGTGCTGCAGAAGGAGCAGTCTGAATCTTAGAACAATAATTATATTAGGACATGGTGTTGGAGAACATATAAAGTGTCTAAAGCCCTACTACAGCAAGTAGATTCCAAAAGAAAGTAGTGCTCAAATTATCTGTGCTATTAGTGTACAGGTTCTGCATCTTCACTGATTTAGGCACGTGTTCAGCACTATCACAAATGCTTACAGATACATCTACTGTGGCTCAGCACTCTTAAAGCTCCATATGGTGAAGTAGGTGGCAGGATAAATTTCTTGAGCAGAAGTCTGTATGATGAGAAAGTTATTCTTAAGTGAAGCTTTGCATAATGGAGTAAAACACTTTCTGCTATGTTGTTATTTCAGAAGATATTTTGTTCCATTTACACGCAGGTACACAGAAACTATTTCTTAATTTATTCTTAAAATGAAACCAATGTGCTTGATAAATAGATGACAGATTAGAAATTAAAATAGCAAAAATGTTGAAATTTTGGGTAAGGAGACATGGACACACACAACAAAAAAGTTAGGAGTCTACTTTTGTTCCTTAAAACAAGCTCCTATGAAAATTCAGTTTCAACAAGATTTGTAGGATCTGATCTTTGGAGAATAACTAAGCCTCAGGGTAACGAAAGTAGTGTCAGTTCAAGGTTTACCTTCCACCCTTTACTTTATTCCTTATCTTCCTCCCACATTCCCTCTCAGCCTTGCCTCAACTCCCCAGAATTTCAATTGGAAGAGCAGGGCTGGCAAAGTTGAGCTGAGGCTGCACAGAATCTGTTTGAATGTCTATACACACATAATACAATAAACCCACAACAGGAAAAACCTGCACATGCATAATTGCCAACCACCTAATTTCTAGATGAAGTGTAAATAATGTATTCTAAATCCAATTACTAATATTTTACGTGCAAAAAGAAGCTGGCCTGTGTTTAGCTCCTCGGTCTTTTAAATTTTGATTCATACTTGTTGTAGAAATCTCTCCTCAGCGTAACCCACTTAAGCTCAGCATAACCCCTTTAAGGACAGACCTTCTAGATGCTAAAAGCCTACTGGGACTGTAGTTTGCAGCTTAAAAAGGAAAACAAAATTGGTAGTATAAAATAAGAAAAAAACAATTAGAATATACACTTGTCTGTAAATAGATTTTTTGATGGTGCTATTTGATTTCTATTTGGAGGACAAACACCACAATACTGGCTACAATACCAGTTCTCAATACATAAATATTGGCTTCAGAAGCTAGGTTTCATTTTTTTATGGCCCAAAACTAAATACGACAGCTGCTATTTAGCAAACATAAAATCATCGAATTTCTGGTAAAAATAGCATACTTATTAATGCTGTATTGCAAAAGATTTGATATTGTTAATTATTTCAAATGACTATGCAGTGCTGGAAAACTGAAAAATGATGAAGGGCTGAAAGAAAAGTTTTCCCCAAAAGGAAAACCCAGGGGTTTTCAGTTTCCCACTGCAGACCAGCAAAGCCTCACGCTCCAAGGCTGCACACGCAAAGTTATAAAACCAGAGCTCTTGGGAATCAGATCAAGCAGTTCCAGAGGCATCGGAAGATGGCCTCTGTATGGCTCAATTTTGGGTGCAAACAGCAGCATCAAGGGCTGTGCAAGACATTTGGTGCATTCCCAAGTGAAGAGATAGAAGCATTTTTTGCACTAGTCAAATCCATCTTGTGAATAGCTGGGATGTACAAGTTATCATAAATAAATTCAGAGATGTGCTGAGAATCTTAATTTTAATTTTATACAAACATGGAGTCTGTGTTCTTGCATATTTTCCATGAATATAATCAAATACTGGAAGCCTGGAAACAACCTCTACGAATGATAATTGGAAACTAGTTTGCATGGACTTGTTAAGCTAGGTTGCCCTAACACTATCTGTAATAAAATTTTAGATGAGGGTCTTGCCACTAAAGATTTGCTTTCCCTTGCTTTTCCAGCTGATGCTACCATACCCAAGAAAGCTTTTAAAATGTAAACATGAAATATATAGACAAAGAAATGTACAAACAACCCCTTAAGATCAATCTTCAACCCCAGAGAAAGACAAAGAAAAGTAATGTAAAACAAATCCCTGTAGGTTTCTGAAGAATTTTGCTACAACAGAATAAGGGTGAGACTGACATATTTGCATTTCCCTAATGGTAGCCTACATGACGTTGTTCTGCACAGCACTTCTTTGGACATATTTTGAGACTTAAAGTTATTTGTAAAACTTGAATATATGGAAATTATTAACAAAATACTATCTTTAGTGAAGGCAGCTTCCTCAACTGAACTACAATTTTTTGTAATTTTATTTAGTGAGAAACAATTATATTGTATACATTACTACTCAGAGTGCATGTTCTACTTAAAAGAATTTTGATGGATATCATTTCACATCATTTCCATAGCTAAAGTTGAACTTGAGAGCAGTAGAGCAGATTTTGGTATTACTATTACGCATTTGTAAATGAGAAATCTGCCAGAGTAACTGGAGTTTTATTTTCACGGGTGACTCATTACTTAGCTGAAAACAGCTTGGATAGCAAGCATGTTTTCCAAAATTTCATCCGAGAATATCAGAGATGATTTTTCAATGCATCTTTGAAATTATTTGTTCTGACAACTACTTTTGTGATTGATTTTAACTAGTTAAACCAGATGTTAAAAGTCTACTCATTTTAACAATTCCTGAACTACGTCAGACTTCCTAAGAGGTTTAGGATGACAGTTTTTGTCTGATGCCAAACATCATAAAAACTATATGTGTCAGAGCTAAAAAAAAATTAAGAGACTTCTAATCCTTTTTTTATAACTCTTTTGGATGCATTTCTGAATACTTTTGTAAATTAAAAAGCTAAGATGAAAGTAGAAGATTTTATCTATCATCCTTTATTTCATAGTTATCTTGTGCCTTCAAGATATTTGCAGCTAGATTTCTTTAACTTGAATCAAAAGAAAAATGAAGCAGAAGAAAGTAGCAGCTGACCATCGGTGAAGAAACCATTGCCTCCAGCAACACCAAGTATAATAGTTTACTCCTCCTGAGGCCAAAGCTAAGATAAAACAGCTTCTAACTAAAAAGTGATTTAACCCTTCTAATCATGCAAGTTCAAAAATCCATCCTTTTATTTAACCAAAAGTCTTGTTTCATAGATTTTGCCTAAAAAATTAAGGTTCCATTCATCCCAACTTTCAAAGTGAAAAGATGCCTCTGGATAGCTAAGACATCATATACAATTTAAGGTCCTTCCCTCTACTGATTACACTTGATTTGGTAAACTACTGTCAAATTGAAATATTTCTTAGCCTTCCAATAATTAATTATATCATATAGTCTTTCAGCATGATTTATTTGTTCCATCAGAAATTGCTCTATCATATGGCAGTGAAATAAA
Organism: Struthidea cinerea; assembly: GCA_013397865.1. NCBI lineage: Eukaryota > Metazoa > Chordata > Aves > Passeriformes > Corcoracidae > Struthidea > Struthidea cinerea. The sequence continues at coordinate 510,707 of VZTI01005493.1, forward strand.
ACTTTTTTGAGAATGCTTATCAAGAAAACCTCTCTTGAGGTTTTCTTGGACTCTTTTGCTCTTAAGTCTGAAGAACAGTGTCTAATGTTTAAGAAAATGCCATTCCAGCGTATTTTCACAAGCTCTAAACTTAGCCTGTGATTTCAAGGAGGTGTTTTTATTGTTTTTTTTCCCACTCCTTGCCATATTTTTTAGAGACAGTAAAGTCTTCAAATTTATTGCAAGTTGTTTTAATCAAGATCTGTCATTTAGTGGCTGAAGGTAAGAGCTCTTAAATTAAACTGTATTTCCTGTTCTCTGAATGATGAAAACAAAATATAATTTGCAATTGCATTTGTTAATACATACTTTGGCGCTCAAAATTATTTAATTTTGTTCCCAGTAAACTTCATGCAGGTTTTGCCAGCTCCTAGAACAGGAACAGATTTAGGTAAATTCTCACTGCATATTCTTCCCTTCTGTTTTACAGGGTACCATGGAGCCATACTCCATGGCCCTACTGAGGCTGTGCCAGAAATGCTTCAAATACTTCACAGTCAGATAACACTGAACCTGAAGTCTTTCATTTGTTAACACAATCACTGGTCTACTCAGTACTTGTGGGCACATCACTAGAATATAATACTAATTTTTATTTTAATAAAAGAGGACAGACGTCTTAAAAGCTTCTTAAAAATATCATAGAATCATGGAGTCATAGAAGAGTTTCAGTTGGAAGGGTCCTTAAAGATCATTTAGTTCCAACCCCTCTGCCATGGGCAGAGACACCTTTCACTAGACCAGATTGCTCAGGCCCCATCCAACCTGGCCTTGAACACTGTCAGGGATGAGGCATCCACAACTCTGGGCAAAACTCTCCTGTTTCAGTGCCTCACCACCCTCATAGTAAAGAATTTCTTCCCAATATCTAATCTAAACCTACTGTCCTTCATCTCAAGGCCATTCCCCCTCGTTCTGTTGCTACATGCCCTTTTGAAATCCCTCTCCATCAGGACAGTACTCTTTCAGGCACTGCGAGGCTGTTCTTAGTTCTTCCTAGAACCTTCTCTTCTCCAGGCTGAAAAACCCAAACTGTCTCAGGCTGCCGTCATAGGAGAGGTGCTCCAGCCCTCTGGTCTCTAAAGATCATCGCATGAAAAAACAACATGAACAACATGAATGATTTTAAAAAACCCTAAAATTAAGAAGTGTGGTGGGGTTGGGTAAATAAAACATGGTCAGAAATTCAAGGAGTTTTACAAAGAGTCGGAAGTAACTCATACAAGTGAGAGACAAACTTATTACAAGGAATTGCAAAAGTATCTGAAAAAAAAAGAATGAACTAGTAAAACAAGCAAACAACAAAAAAACCGATTCTACACAGTAAAACATAAAGATGCATACTAAGAACTTCTTTGTAGAAAGTATACAGTAAAATAAGAATTTGTCAAAACCTGATCAGGAAAAAAGGGAAGCTACCAACTTATTAGTGAAGATATTTATTTCAGTTTTCATTCAAAAGGGACGGCTCAAGTGAGTAATTAGCAAGTTACAGGCTACTGGAACCAATGCAGGAATGAACTGAAACAGTGTTAGCATTTATCTTTACTCTGAGAATAGGGAGGACAGTAAGATCAAAAGATGTACACAGCTGTGCTTAAATTTGAAAAAACAGAATAGAAGGATCCAGAGAATAACAAATTAATCAGTCTAAGTCCAATTCTCACAGAAATGATGGAATAGTTGTCTCTGGGTAAAGACTACAGACAATTTAGAGCAGATATCCACTTGGCAAGAGAAAACATCAATCCCATCTACTTTGTCTCTGTGACTAGGCCTTACTGATAGGTGGAAGGAGTAGATATAACATGTTAATTGCTTCAAAACATTTGCCAGTCTTATGTACCATATTAATAAATAAACTAAGAATTAAATAATCTGGATTACACTATTGTAACTGCAGAGCACCGTGAATGTGAAGCTATAATTAGAGCAGTTACCGGCTGTCAAGCTGGAAGGAAGTACTGAGTGGGATTTCACAGGGCCTGTCCTGGATCCAGTATTATTCAATATTTTCATTAAGGACCTGGATGATGGAATAGAGAGTACATTTATTAAATTTGCAGACAATACTAAGCTGAAAGCATCTGCAAGCACTTTGGTGAATAGGATTTGAATTGAAAGTAACCTTGACAAATTGAAAAAGTAATCCAAAATAATTAAAAAAAAAAAAATAGAAAAATATTCAATTCAATAAAGTACAAAGTATCACACATAGGAATAATCTCTGGCTGGGAAAAATACAAGAGGAGGAACAACTGACTATGCATCAGATTTAAAGAGGGTAATGTACCATAGAGACACTAAGAGTCAAAAACATTGTACTATATAGGCAGAGCCATTATGAAATAGGAAATGTGGACTAATCTTATTTGACACGAGTGTCTCTCAGTCTCAACAATTGCCATGGTCAAAGCAGCCTGTTTAGATAAAGTGCTGCATGAATTTTAGCTACATCAGAAATTTTAATGGGAAAAAATAAAGGACATCATCTTGCCTTTTGGACTGCTTGAAAAATTAGCACTAGTATTTGCCTCACAGCGTGTAGAATTTGAAAGCACAGCGTTCTTTGCTGCGACAATGTTCTGTGCCAATAGATTTAAAAGTTACAGCACTGCTGTATCTTCAGGTAGGAGAAGTATACAAACTAAATTGAAGGTGTTGAACAACACCTACAAAACAGCTGGCCACAAAGGTTACAGTTCTTGATTAGGTATGAAGCACCACAGGGAATTCTGTATCAAATAAAGCTGTAAACAAAAGACATATTTGAATAATGGAAGTTACCTTCCAATTTTGTTAGGAAGGTGGGAGTTTTTCTGTATTTTCCCAAATAAGTATCTTCATCCATAATATTAATTTTTAATGCTATGTGTATTATACAGCTAATTCACACAAACCCCATACATTGTTAATATTTATGGATTCATAGACACAGTAGTTTTCCTTTTCTATTATCCTTCGCATAATATAGCTTCAGCAGATCTACTTCATCTACAGGATGGGGAATAAATAGCTATGTTGGGGATTCAGAGAGGGTAACAAATTTTGAAGAGGAATCAATGAAAAATGGCATACATTTGCAACATATATAAGCAAAATTTATGTAGAACACATGGAGTAATTATTCTATGCAATATTCACCAATATTTTTCACAGTTATCACTGTGCCTATTTTCACAAGTCCATGAAATATATTCATGAAAGATAGGACAGTCATGTTTCCAGTATTTGGGATCAAATTGATCAGAAATTATATTCACTGGCAAAAATAATTAGACACTTAGCAAAAAATTAATAAATTTTCAGAAAATTTCTAGAAGACTGGTTATTTTTATGCATCATCTAAAGAGCTGTTGAAATAATTAGAACAAATAAAAGTTCCTTGCATCCCTATCACTATGATTATTAAAATATCATTTACCCTTCACTATCTATTTATTTATTCCCACTTCATCCTGCTTGGGCAATGAAATTAGAAAAAATAAATACACACCTAACAGCCAGTGATTTTTTATGTATAGCCTCTGCTGTGGAACTTGAGGAAGCCTGTAGTTCATTCCATCAGTTGTGTGCATCATCATGTGTAGCGAGTAATGGAAGACATGTTTCAGTAAGTGGTTACAAGCATCGACAGTGGATGAAGCTGCTATTTTAATCCAGTTGATTTGGGAGCCATTATAGTCATAATTTGAAATTAATTATACCATCTATGTTTGTATGAATATGAAGTCTTTTCCTTACTTCTTTCTCCCTGTGAGGTTATGGATTTCAGTCAGAAAGCCATAAAAAGTATAGAGCAACTACTCTGTTGTTAAAACCAGAAAACAGCAAATACTGTAACAGCTGTAAACCAGAAAACTGCAAATGCATAGTACTAGATAAATAATGCCAGTTACCTTTAGGCAAATGTAGTGCTTTTGATGGAATAAGTCTAGTAGTAAAGCACAACTCAATATGGACATGTATCTGAATTCAATTTTAAAGATAATTATATTAATTGGAAAGGAAGTTGAGGGAGTGACTTAAATTCTAAAAAGCTCCTGTTGATTTTAATGGTAATAGTAAATCGAAAATTTTGTGACTTTCTGATGCTACCCAAAAAAGGGAAGAGAAAATAATTCAGAAACAAGAACTTCTTGTCCAGTACAAAATGCAGTGAGAGACAGCAATATTGCCAAAGCACTTACCAGTTGGCATTTCTTAATTAGGGAAATATAACTTCATTATTTAAATTGCTTTATTTAAACATGCTGGTTAAAATATTACATATTCAGTATATTTGCATTTTTATAAAAATAAACACATATCACCTGCTACAGTAAGACACTGCTGCAAATTCTATTATTCATGCTCATTTAATGAAACAAATTAAAGAAAATTAGTAGTACATTCTATGAAGTACTGCTTTAATCTTCTAAACTTGTTATCAGGATGAGGCATGGTGATGTTAAAATTAATTTTATATACTCTAAGAATGACAGAAAAGATCACCAGATTCTGCTCATGGTGAAGAAACAGTTTTGTTTCTACTGTTTCCTTGAGATCCAGACTGAAATTAAAAGAGAAGATATGGGACAATCAGGTCTTTTTGACAGTTATTCATACAGGTACGGGAAATTTCTCTTCAGCTTTCATACCAGACTTTAGACACCTGTAATTTTTAATTGTTATTAATAAATGAGATGCAAAGAAGAGTTATGCCAACTTCTCTCAGAAGTAGATAAATATAGGGAAGACATCATAAGTCAGCACATACCAGACATTTAGGGTATCATCAGAGTGGAAGAAGTTGCTTTCTAAAGCAGAACTGATATTGATGTTTTTTTTAAGGAAGTGCCATTTTCCACTAACATTTTATATTCTTCTGGATTATTTTATTCAAAGTATGCACAGCAAAGGACACTGGTCAAAAAAAGAAGAACCTCAGTGTACAAGTCTTGTAAAGGAACTCAGATGTAGGATAAGAGATATTCCTGCTTCTGTTACTTTCTGAATGACACTGATTATAGAGGTCTTCCTACCCTATAAAAGATAAAGTGAAATCAAGAGGGATAAAATATTGACATTTTCTTGGGGTTCTATCTAAAAACCCACTCTTTTTGAAATAACCTAACTTTGACCTAGTTGTTCTTCCATGACATTTTGCCCTCAAGCCATTCCAGGATAGTGGATTATCTGCAACATGAGATATTTCTAATGTGGGGAATTAGCATACTCCAATAGCTGACCTTTACCTATCAATTCATTAAATTTCCCTTAATCATCACAGTGCCTACAATGAAAATTATACTTCTGCATGGAAATGAACTAAAGTAACAGCACCTCCTGACTTTCTGCCTAGATGTTAACATGGTAAAATCTTTCATTTATTCATGGCAACAGTTATTTTTAGAATAGGCAAATAAGATTACAGTGATTCCAAGTCACGATCAGATTCTCATATTTCTTTTTTTTAACTTTTAAAAAGTTACAATTGATACAACCCACTCACTGCCATTTACCATCATTAATTATTCCAGCAACAGTGAATAACTAAAAATTATTTCCAAGCCAAAAGCAGCTGCCAAGGTTCAAAAGCACTAAAAATTATTTCACTAGAACTTTTATGCCTAAACATGGATTTAGAAGTTTGCCAAGTGTGAGCATCTTGTTGTCTGCCAAACTGTCTATATCAGTCAAAATGGATTGGTATTTGATATGCTAGTACACATGGGGACTAGGAACACACTTCAGAGCATTTATTATCATCTTTACGGCCTATTCCTTGCCATAAGTATAGGCTTCACAATGGAACATGCTGCTTTCCACATTGTAATGTATGGCGTGGTCATATTTAATGTTCCCCCCCAACCCCAGCAACAATATACCCTCTGGAAACTGCCTCTTGGAAATGATGATATAAAAGAATTTACAAGTATTAACAGGAAAGGGAGAATGAAGCTGAAATCAGTCTGGGAACCATTTCCTTCCAGCACAATTGTACTTCTCTAAAGCCATTGAACTTGGTATCATCAAAAGAAAATGTCACAGACTCTCAAAAGCAAAGGAAAGACAATTCTACAGATTATTGGATCATGTCCTATTTATAGAAATCTAACCTTTTCAGCCCCAAAAAAAAGCAAACAGAGAAGTGGAGTCGTGTCATAGATCCAAGTCCCAAATTGCAGTAATTTTGTACCGTTATTGTATTCTGCTAATCACAGAGACTCAGCAAAATGCTAAGTGAGTCACCATGAGTATGAGCAACCTTTCATAGTCAGTAAATACAAGTACCATACTTAAATATTCCTAAAAAATAGAAAATGGGAAAAAAAAAATCCAAAAGGTTTTCTGCATTGTAGGTACTTTATCTTTGTACATTGACAACATAATTTTTCAAATTAATTGTTTAAATAACAAATTAGACTTTGGATAATAACTGGGGGGGGGGAATTAAGTAAATTCTGCAATTTCAAAATCAACCTTATAATAGTAAATTCATGCCCTAATTTCCAACTAATCTTGGAAAAAAAAAAATCACAGACAAGACATGAAGTGCGAGATAAATAGCTGTAGGTCCAGGTACACAGTCAATCTCAATTCCATATGAATGGAAATGGAGACAGGTTATGCAGTAGAACAAAGAAATCCAGAAGGCATAATCTTTTGCATAACCTAATTGAAACTGGCAGCAAAAACTCTGAAAACCTTTCCATACTTGGACTGAGTACTGATGGGTCGCAGCATCAGTTGAAACAGAAGTAAACTGATTTAGGTTCAGGATTCTTTCCAAGGCTTCAAAAGATAATTATGCTACAGGATCTGTTTTTAATTGCCCAGTAAAAGTATGGAATGAGGTTCCTCAGAACAATGATCTCCTCAAAAAGAAAAAATGATCTTTCATAATTATTCTCCATTATATTCCTAATCTTCAACATAATCTTCATCATAGTTCTTTAAATCAGCATTATATCTGTCTTAAAATAAAAAAGTGGGAAGATCTGATATTTCCCTCCCACCCCAAAACTGAGTGCAGATTGCTACATGTCTGCTATTGCAAATAAATCACCACTATTTCAAATACTGAGAATTGGTTTTGAAATTCAGTCACTCCTGCATTTCACCATATTATTGAAATTATCACCGTATTCAATGGGCTCACAGCTTTTTACAGCAAAAAATAGGTGTCTTTAAAGGAGTGTCTAAGACTCACCCCATATATTGAATTAACCCACGCTAAGGATAGTGCCAACCATCCCTAAATTTTAGGTGGAAAAGGGTTAGCTGTATGAAATTATCAAATCATGGCATAAGTTTCTTTACAATAGTCTCACTAAGCTATAACTATGATGTGACAAGGAAAACATGCATCTGTTCTCAGTTCAGAACTAAATGCGTGTATATATATTACTTTCTATTTTAGCAATTTAGTCTTCATCTCTTTTAATTCAGTGGTGCCATCTCCAGATAAAGAGTACATTTATTGGTTTGCTGAACTGAGATCTTCCCACCTGATAGCAGGACAGCATTATGATTTCCAACACTGCCTGCCTGGCCGGAATGATAGCATACGTGAGATATAATAGCAGGTGCTGGAGGTGTTATGAAATGGGACACAGGCTTTCTAGCCCTGGTCTCCTAAGAAAAGCAACAGTATTACAAATGTAAAATATTTTTGAAGAAACTTGTGATCTTCAGATATTAAGAATGGAACAGTTATGATATCAATACTGTCCTGTCGTGGTCTGATTTCCAAGCTACCTTGGAAATTTCTTGTGTAGATTACTTACATGAGTGAGCACTCTGTGCAAAAGAAAAAAATATGTGCATTTTGATCTCCACACTATTCTACACTAAGAATATATCAGAAGCTAATCACAGTCTAGAGGAATTTATATTACCATCATGAAATTGCAAAGAACTGGTGCATACACTTCACTAAATGAACCTGGTTTCTCACTCAAAGACTGGAAAACAGAATTTTTCACATGGTGGAACATGTTCGTGTGAGGAATTCCTCTGACATGAGTGAAACAGCTCACCTGAGAAAGTTCTCACCTGTGTAAATAAGTTTTGAACAAAGTAGCCTTTGGCAAATTTGTAACTCTTCAATTTGTTATTAAAAACCAATGGAAAAGGCTTTGATACTGGCATGAGAAAACCTCACAACAACAGGGTCATCACATTTGAAGCATTGTTTAAACAGCCAATTTATACAAAAAAATACTATACCAATCTATTAGAAATTGTTTTCATCACCTGCCTGCATGACCTGAAGCTCATTCACTTGTAATTTTCCTGTCCAAACTGCTTATTTAACCTATTTGTTCAGTCATTTAGATTTATATGCACTGGAATAGCATTTAATGCATTTGCGATAAACTACACTACTGTAAGTTTATATTGTTGATACGCATCTTCAAAATCTGTCTGCGAACCTTCTTCTACAGTTAGTGGCAAGATATAAACAATGGCAGAGGCTGAGTCATCCGACCTTTTCCAGGATGGTATGAGGTGTCCTCATGGGTTGCATTTTTGTCTTGGTTGAGTACAAGGGAGGCTATGGTAGCATGTACTAAACACCTACAGTTTTAACATGTGATATAAATCATGGGAATACGGCTACAGACTCAAGAAAGACAGGACAGAAGGAAGGATGGAAGGACAGAAGAAACTCAAATGATCGTAAAAATCCTTCTGTAATTATTCATTACAAGAATTCATCAAGAGGTACGACCTTAACTTATAACAACACTATATCCTGCAAATGCATAAAGAAGTCAGGAACTCAATAGTTTAAGCCTGATGCTGCAATTAACATTATAAGAAAAGTATGAGCAACATATGAAAATAGTTCCCATTTTTTCAAAAAACAAAAAAAATTCAACGTTATATGAAATTATTTTACTCTGGTTTAAAGCAATAAATAACCTTTTTATTGCATTTGTAAACAGATCAGGTTTGAAAACAAGAGATAATATATCATAGAACTCGATGTAGTATTTAGGTCTGTCCATGCCCTGAAATTTTCAGTAATTATAATATAACGTGAGAAACAAGCATATCAGGTTATTTTTTCTGAATGCCAGCTGACTAACTGTAATCAAAAAATTTCCTTACAGCAGTGGAGAATACCTATATGTCAGGATTAATTTGATTTCTCATATAGTATGCATGTATTTATAGACAATTGTTTCTGTAATTATAAGGGATATGATAGTAATTATGCTAAAATCCCTTTCTATAACCCATTATCTTTAATTAAAGATATTAATAAACTAGAATATGAATATGTCCTTTTGTTTAATTTAAAAATATACTCAGTGAGAGTAAATGCTTATATATATCTATATATATATATATATATATTCCAAAAAGTATCAAACCCACAGTAATTTTCTTTGCAATCACTGCTGTAATGCTGATTAAGAATAACTGTCAAAATAAAGATCAGAGAATCAATTAATCCAAAATTTCCAATGAGACACGACTCACTGGAGTCTTCTCCGTTGTTCTCTCTTGAAATAGAATTTACATATTAGTTCTATACCATGGGATGACACAGTTCATCCATATTTCACACAATACCCTCAGTCAAACTCCTGTTAAAAGCCTCTATAATTTTGACAGAAAGAAAGAAGCCATGTAGAAAGAATGCTTCTATAATTGCACTCAACAACCAATCTGACTCTACTGTTTGTCAGACAGGACAAAACTGGCATTCATTTTTCACCTTGTAGAGTTTCTAGCCTTCCCTGGTACTTAACAAATGATAAGCATAGCTGTATAATTATATTTCATAAAATGGATGTGCAGCAGATGTTTCCAAAATAATTGGAGCCAAAGTTACTGCAGTATTGACACATAATTTATTTTCCTTCCTCCTCTAATTTTATGTTTCTCTACACACACTGTAGTTACAATGCTGATGGAAAATAGTCTACATAATACTGTAAAAAACACAGGGAAGAATAGCTTGCGTAATAACTAAAAAAAAAAAATCTTTCTCAAAACTTAGGGTAAATAAAGAAATGCACCAAGAATGTGTAGTTCTCAAAATATCAGCTTTTGAAAGGTGAAGCAATTAAATACCTCAATTATATACCTCAATTAAGGTTCTTCAGGATTGAAATAATCTTGTTTCTTATGTCTACCAATCCTTGATGAAGTTTATGAACAGTTAGCTAGCATTCAACCCATTTTTTTTCTACAGGAGTGTCAAAACAATTTTTAACTAGGAGATGAATTCCTGTTAGCTCTTTGGAATAACATTTGGACACAAAAGCTGAAGCAGCTTTGGAAGCTTTCAAAAGAATCTGTGAAGATGTTTTTGATGCTATCAATCAAAATCAATCTATTTTTTAAAAAAGTCTAACCTCCTTCAGTTAGATAAGAAGAGAGAAATACTTAGTTGGTGATATGAATGCTACTGGACACTGAATAGCAAACTGCCACACAATTTCACAACTATTAAGAAAACATGAAGTTCATTTAAGCAAAGAAAACATTAGTATTCCATTGATAGTGTTTTCCTCCATTTCAGTGCTTTTGTCTGACAAGGTTGCAGACAGAATACCATGTCTCTCAGACCTGTCAACCCTGAAAAGCAACTCCAGTGACAGGAATCATCAAAAATTGACTTTTCTATTACATGAGGGCCTTATTTTCTCACTTTGACTGAAGTGGTTTTATACCTGTACAATTTTAAACAGAATTCATTATATAACTTGCTGTTTGTGCTATTCAGAACATACGATTCAGCCTTTTCTTTTACAAGGTATACCTCTGAATAACAATATATATTTTTTGCTGGGAGATCATAGTCTGAGACAGAGCACCTGACAATATTAAAACCAAGGTGCTGTGATGCTCTTTTTTTGGCCTTTGAGCTGTTCTTCAGTGCTTTACTCCTCTTCTTGGTGTCTCTCCATTTCTAATCTCTTTTGCCCCACATATTTTAACCATTACTATTTCTCACACTGAAGTTAACATTGGGGATAAAATATACAGTATCAGCAGGAATATTAAAACTTTTAAAGCAAGATGTTGCAGAGATCAACTATTTGATCTCTGTGTTCTGAGACCCAGAGGCAAGAGCCAGATGAAGAAATAGGCTGATTGAAGAAAATGACACACTTGTTTTGAACATTTCTTCCTCTCCACAAAACCAGTAAAAATTACAACTTTTCCCTGTGTTTGTCCTTGCAGTAGTGTCCAGGAGTCTAATTTTCCAGTGCCAGCAGCATCAACACTGCGGAGTATGCTCACTGTGTCCATCACTCCCCTTGGTGCCAAAGATCTGGGAAAAGGCAAGTGTATCGTCCCGCCTGCTGTCTGAACTACCAAGTGCTGGCTGATAGAAAACCTCCTTCTGAAATGACCCTTGGTATGCAGAGGTCATCTTTTGTGGAGAAACACGAGAAACTTACCTGAAAAGCAGCCCTGTTTGGTGAGCAGCAATCCTCTAACCTACATCTGAAACATTTGTGTGGCACAAAAAGTGGGCCAAACAGTACATCTTCATTTTTTCTTTTTTGACACAAAACTTTGGAGGAAATCTCTTTGTTAGACTCTGCTTATACTTACAGGGACATGTAGCTGTTATAAACAGCCAAATTATATTGAGCACTCATTTAGTTCCTAGAACAAAAAATTTCACGTACAGATTTTCTCTACTGCAAGATTGATTTAAATTTTTTTTCACTTTTAAGGGATACTTCTTTGCAATGTTTAACAGTTTTTTCAGGGAGTTCTTCCTTTGATTCAGAGTATAACAAAATACACAACTAGAAAAATATCTGGTTTTGCCACAATGAAATCAGCAACAGACATCATAAATTCCACAGACTTAGACTCAAGTCTTCATTTTTCCTGTTCAATAACATTTAAATCTAAAAGAAGAGAAACATTTTTTACTTTTACTTTTACGCTGATGTCATCTTTGTTTAGTTGGAGTATGCATGCATACACACCAACGTATAACTTTAAAAAGTCACAGACATGTTCAGGGCAAACTATTAATTGCTGCCTGGGAATAGCTTAAAAACATGTTTCTAGAGGGCAGAAAATCCTGTTCATTAATTATACCATTTTATCTCTCAGATGCACATGGAGTACAGGACTACAGAGCTGCATATTACTGCGGCTAATACAGTATTTAGATTTAGAGACCTTTAATTTTCTCTCATCAATATTTGGAGAAAAGTGGAATGCAGTGCTATGCAATGACAAATAGTTGTCCTGGGGTGACTTTATAATTTTTTTTCCCGAACCTGGAGGGAGAGGTGGTTGCAACCTGACTTCTATCAGAAGATATTCTCCTCCAAATTTGTCCAAACTAAGACAATAGTGAATCTAATTTCAGTTTGTTTTTCACAGTTCTTTGTGTTTAATGAAAGAATTCACTTGTTAAAGTTACTGATGCACAAACACTGTTGCAAATCTCTTTTGTTTGCTCTGTTTGTGAAAAAACCCTTAAAACCTAAGGGAATATTCAAGACTCTTGTATATTTACCTGGTCTAGTTATGAATGTTCTATAAAAATATTGATCTTGTTCCAATTCTTCAACAACATCCATTCTGGAAATTAACACTCTTCTGAAATAACGTTACTGCATCCTGTAGTTTTTGAGGATAAATTCTCAGTATGTTTCTAGAAGTTTTTTTAATTGAAATCCTGTACAAAAGTTTTGTAGATAATGTTTTGGATTAACTGTTATAAGGTACCATTACCTCTATGCCTTGAAAAAGAATAAAACATCTAAAGTTACGTCTAAATATTACTAAGGTTCTATAGTCGTTCTTCTTGTACCCTTTTTTTTCCTCTTTTCCAGTTTACAGAATTTCTCTCTGAACAGGTATCTTGATTAAAATGTCTCAAGTATGTGATTGATTCACCTTTAATGTCACCTTTCATTGCGCTGCATCAGATCTGAAATACTTGTTAGAAAGTGTTTCTTGCTCTTTTTTTTCTATATGTGTGTCCTAGTTTGGACAAATTTGGAGGAGGAGAATATCCTCTGATAGAAGTCAGGTTGCAACCAACCCTCCTCCCCCCAGGTTCGGGAAAAAATTTCCTCAAAGGAAAGTGAAAGAGATAACAAGCTATTTATTTAACAAACACACAGGTGGGGAATAATAATGCTAAATAATGAGATCTCTCCCTCTGTGGAGAGAAAACCTGAGAAGATTTCAGAGGTCTTCTGTAGGTGCGGTCTCTCTCCTCCTCGGAGCTGGTCGGCGAGGGGCCACCCCCCCGGGCCTCCGGGAAAATTCTCCTGATGTGTTCAGATGTTGTGGAAACAGTCCAGAAGAGAAGAAAAGAACAAAAAACCCAAAAATCCTAGGAAAACGAAATTCAACCCTCCGTCTCTCGCTGGGAGAAAAAGAGCTGAAAAAAAAAACAACCAAGGGTACCGCAGAAACAGAGGAGCGTATCGCCGTGTCCTTGAAACAACTGCTTTGAAACGTTTTTTGTTTTCTGTCTTTCTCAGGCTCAGTTTAAAGACACAGAAAAGATTGGTGGGCACAGGGTAGCGATAGGGGATACACATTATAAAGTCACCCCAAGACAACGTGGTTAAATTTGCAATTGTGTGTACTCTAGGAGCATAACACAACACAAAACCCAGAAGCACAGGGTGGCTGAGACAGGGAGGCATCCCTGGAGATCATCTAGCCCAACATTCTGCTCAAACAGGACTGCCGAAGCTACAACAGGTTACCGAAGACTGTGTCCAGTGGGGTTTTGGCTATCTCTGAAGATTTCCACAAACTCCCTGGTCAAGCCATACCAGTGTTTGACAGCCCTCACAGGAAAGAATCTTCTTAAACAGAATTTCTGGTAGTTCAGTTGTGTCCATTGCACCTTCACGTAGGAGGATTATGTCCTCATGCACTTCAAGTTATATCACTGCCTTTTTGAGCTTATTATCTCCATTGGAATCAGCTTAAAGCAGTTTAGGATCTAAACATGATGCACTTAAGCCCCTCAGAGATGCACCTAGCATGGTCTGGCCTTGGTGAAGTTACTTTACAACACTCAGCTAAGAAAATACAAAAGGAGGGTTTAACTTCAATCTTTCACAGCAGCTTGGCATTAAGAGAACTGACTTTCCCAAGAGAAAACTCTAAAATCCGCCTAGGCTCAAGGCAGTCTTCCCACAATAGTGCCATAGTCTTGCCACACTATTCTGTGCAAAAGTCCACTTTTTCCTTGCTTGGAACTGGATCACAGTGCCACCAAAAATAAGTAAGTATTTTCAATTCCTTTGCAACAACTAGATGCACTGAGCATCACTATATATATTCACACTTATCCTTGCTTAAAACTTGGGGCGGGGTGTTGTGTGTTTCTTTTTTTATATTTTGTACTGCTGGACATTTACTATTATAACCAGGTTGCATACTGGTTGAGCTTCTAGCTGTCAGGCCTAGAGCATCAGCAAGATTTACAAACTGAACACAGTGAAAAATTCAGGCTGTTTACATCAATCCAACATATTTTGTTATAATGAAATGAATATCAATGCAAAACACATGAGGGAAAACAACTGACTGGACCTGACAACAGTGCCTATGCTAAACACTGTTTTCTCAAGTTCACTCAAGTTTTGCTTACTTTAATTTTTCCATGCTTCATGGTTTAAGCTGTCAAGATGTTAACTATTCGTGTCGGCAGACAGCAACACCTGCAGATATTCCAAAACCAGCTGTGAAGGAGGATGTTGTATGTTTTTCTTTCTCTGTGAATTGAAGGGGTTTTTTTAGGTTTATTTTTACTACTATTTTTCATATCAATGGCTATTTTATCAATATAAACTCCTAAATCAAAATAAAATAAAGCAAACATGCTCTTCCTTTTATAAAATTTATGAGCCAAAACAACCCTCAAAACTTTAGCCATTGTTAAAATATGATCTAATGAAAAGCAATCAGATTTATTTTACTTTTATTTGTAGATGGCTGACATTTTGACAATGTTGTGGGTTTTTCATTGTCTTTAGGATCCTATGTTTATTTAAGAGCCCATACATTATGTCAAGCTATTGTAATTTTTTGTGCATATGCTTTACAATCAGAATCCATCAAATTAAAGGCTCTATGTATTTCACAGATTTTATAGTCCATATTTAAATTATATGGCTATAATTACTTAAATTTCAAAAATTTTTCCAACATTACCACCATCATTTCTGTAGAAAAATAAAGATTTCTTTAAGTCTAATAAAACCACACAAAATTATTAATTTTTTTTTTATATCAGGGTCAATGCAACCTCATCATTCTCATTCTCAAATATCTGAATAAGGGTATTTCTGAATGATATTTTTACCGTTTTTTCTTTTATGTTCTTCCATATGATACTACTTTTACCCTTTCACTTTCCTCTTACAAACACATTTTGAAGGTTATCAATTTCTTGTGAGCAAGAAATTGCCAAAAGAAACAGCACAAGTAAAAATTTTACACCATTTTTCACAAATTAATGCCTCCATTTGCTTTAACCTTCATTTCTGAGCCTTCAAAAAGAAATGCCATGAAGTATTTGCATCTCAGAACATCAGGCAAGCCCTAGGTCTTACTTTTACAAAAAAAAATGAAAATTATATCAAAGTGATCACGTGTACCAAATCTTATTCTGTACCTTATCTTTGTGGGTTCTTACAATCTGCAATGACAAAGTTGGTTTCTTTCTGTGTGAATTGTGGTTCAAATCTTCCACTTGTATTTTCACTTTGTTGCTGGGTTTTTTGTCTAATATTGCAGAAATCTCGTAACAGTTTTAGGGAAGATATATTGACCACGTCATGGTAGTGCAAATCTTTATTAGGTTTAGTTTTCAATTTTCTAAGGGAAAGGATATTTAGTCATGAATATACAAGAATAATTTCTACTTTAAAACTCCCATCAAGTTTTTATTGACTACTTCATATTTTCGAGATACTTTAAAGCCTTTCAGTTTGAAGTCAAGATTATTTATCTGGTGCTTTCACAGTGTATTTCTCTTTTTCAAAGGTGAAAAATACTTTCTTTACTGACCAGAGGTTTTTCCCTAATTGGTTTACTTAATCTAGCTGCATCCCTTTACCCAATATTTAATATTTTATTGAATCTCTAAACATTGACATTCTTCTGTCACAAAGAATGTATTACATGCCACATTAATACACATTCAACCTACTATTATTCTCTCTGCTTTTGCAGCAGAAGAGGGAAGCTCAGAACCCTCTGAAAGACATCTGTCAGTTCAGCTAAGTCTTACTCCAATCAAAACTCCCATCTCAAAACAGGTTTTCCTACAAATTTATTTTTGGATTTCACTGAAATTTCATGAAAAAATGTCAAAAGACAGCAAGACAGAGAGAGCAGTGTAATCCCATAATCTTGTAATTTCCAAGGTCCTTACTTTTGCAAAGGTCTGCTTGCAACCAGCTCTGTATGTGCACCCATTAAGTGCCACAAAGCCACTCCAATGCAGCAATCACTGGAGCTGCTACAGCCCTTTCTTCAGCCAGGCAGCATGTGAAGGCAACACAGATAACATCTGGAATGCCTGGATGCTTCCTTAACAAAGTACAGCTCTCCAGCGAGACTACTCTGTGTGATACCAGCTCAGAGGATTGGGAAACCTTCCAGCAGTAATCCCCATGGGAAGCAGGAGGGATGCAGAACCAGAACAGAAGTTACCAGTATTAACCTGTTTCGAATAAAGACTTTAATGTGCTTAACTACATTTTCTAACTTCTTTGCCCACAGACTATATGCAGGATAAAATTACACCACTCTGTCATAGAAGTTGCTGTGATGAACGACTTTGTAACAATGAACAGAGACTGGCCCATGACATAATGCAAGTCTTAAGGGAAAATGGCATAGCTTAACTCTTCTCAGTAATTTCATACACCAACTGCAACCAAACACAGGAAAACCAGGAAACACTAAGCATGTAATTCCTAGACACCTGCATTAACAATTAAGGTGTTTATTTAACATTACACTTAAAATATACTAATATTAAATTAATGTACTTAAATATGTAAGATAATTAAATGCATTATAACATCATTTTCACATACATATATACACAGCATAAATTATAGAAAATACATATATAGTTAGATAGTTAAGGGACTTAGAACAGCATAAATTATAGAAAATACATATATAGTTAGATAGTTAAGGGACTTAGAACAGCTTCCACCATGTAGCTGTGATATGGGTGGGAAAGACTGCAGTAATGTTCCCCTGTGAGAGGGAAAGGATGGAGCACAGGTGGGGCGTGTTGCATCCTGATGGATCATAAATTGGGGCATCCATCATTGACCACAGTCTGGATACCCCTAGTTCCTGATATAGTTTGTTTAATACAAAAAGCAAATAAAATGTGTTCATAATGACTCTGCTATTAGCAATGAGATAATTTAATAATCTACTTGTACACTGTTCAGTAATTTCCAGATTCTTGGTTTTAGATAACCAAGCTGAAATATAATGCAATAGAAATGTATCCTATGTAGTAAAATTTTAGAAAGAAAAACAAAAAAAACAAACCAAAACAAGAAGA
This sequence comes from Struthidea cinerea, assembly GCA_013397865.1. Lineage (NCBI taxonomy): Eukaryota > Metazoa > Chordata > Aves > Passeriformes > Corcoracidae > Struthidea > Struthidea cinerea. The sequence continues at coordinate 528,294 of VZTI01005493.1, forward strand.
TTCAAGCTGAAAGAAGCTTTCCTTTAAGAAAAAAAAGTCAGTTAAATTATTGCTTATTTCTGCAACAAGTCTGTGAAAATGTGCTCACAGATGAAAAAGTTGAATGTAGCTAAAGTTATAAAAAATTCTCCTTCACAATTCACAGAAATTGATAAAGTTGACTGAATATGGAACAAGATCTAGCAGCCTACCTGGCTAGCCAGCTCATATTTAAACAGAAATCCGTAAAAGTTTATTCATTAAATCAATCAGAAATTTAACTCACATTTACAGCAATTAGACCATCCAAAGGCCTTTGTATCTACTTGGAAAGAAATCCTGAAAGACAGTACACCAAACATCATTCTTATTATTTATTATCAAATTATGTCATTGATTAAACTGATGAAATTATATTATCTCAATAATCAGAAAAAAATCCCAAAAAACCCCAAACCACACAAAAAAAACAACCCACATTGCTGACAACACAGACTACATTATAAGTATTCCCTTACTAACGATTTCTAGTAGGAATGCTAAATATTTTATACCTTTATACACTTATGCTTTAGTTCCTTTAAGAATCAGTGCCTCCTGTATGGCTGGTGATAGCTTTGGGAACACATTTCCTAAAATCTTATCTGGATTGTTTCTCTACGTTGTTAATTTTTGCTCTCCCACTTCTCCATATCATAAAATTGGTGTATTGTTCAGCTACAAGCTAGAGGTGAAAAACTAATTAGTACTTACACAGTGCTTTAAACATGTAAGGCACCATATAAATTTTAAGTTAACAGAGATTTTCAAGACACAGTCTATTTCAAAATACATTTTTCATTCCTATTATTTAAAAATTTGATTGGTCCCATAACTTTTTTTAAAGTCAGATATGTACTGGATTTAAGTAATGTTAATAAGTACGTATCTCTAAAAAGGCAATAATATCAAGAGGCCAGGGTTGGCAGGACTGAGTTATGGGAAGGCTCCTTGTGACCTCTGTCATGTCCATGTGGCAGGTTTTGCACTGATTCATCACTAGCAATATAGCTGATGTCAATTATTCTTTTTCAGATTTGGAGGAGACACACATATTTGGGAAAAAAACTGCTACTTATATGCACTGAGACAAGGAATCAGGAGATTATTCAAATAGTAAAAGGACTTATTTGTTTTCTTTGTTTTATTTATGAATGCCTTTATATCTACTGTCAGTATTACTGATGTTACCTGGATATTTTCTCTGAGGAGAGGGGGAGTGTGTAGTGTGATTTATACCACAAAATAACTGTGCTACAGAAATAATTATTCAAATCTGACTGAGAAACATTTTCACATTCTTCACAAGCAGTGCTGGCAAGACAAACCATCAAGGGACCCACATTCCAGATGAGGGCTGCGCACAGGCACATGCTATCACACCAAAGGGCTGAGGAACAGATACATGGTGAAAGTGTTCAGCACTGTCTCAAACCTTGACTAATCCTTGCAATGACATTTCAAGCCAAGACAAGCTTCACAGGCTTTGAGACAGAGTCAATAAAAGAAGGAACTGTACAAAGCAGAGAAGCAGTGGTTCACCAATGCAGCTATTGTCCGTTTGCTCTCAGACTTTCCCATAATTACTGACCCATCAATACCTAGAATAACAATTCTTTCCTTCTAAGGAAAAATTGTCTAACAGTACTATGTATCCACATTCTGATGAAGTGCAAAGGTCACTGGGATCTTTGATCTGATCTCATCTGCGTGTACTTCCCAGCATGCAGCAACACTCTTAATATTCCTGCAGCACACAAAGCATATGACATTTGTGTCCCAAAGACCTTTGTTGGTAACCAGAACAACAGATAATTTATCCATTATTTCTGATTTTTCAGATTTTCCATTACACATTGGGCATGTTTTATAAATGCTCAGTTTCACTTGCCTCCATCTGATCATGGAAGAGATGTCAGATCAAAAAAGAATATACTAACAAAAGGAAAAAATACTTTCTCTTTTAGCCACTCAGTTATTTCAGAAGATAAGAACACTAGAAGCAGATCTGCCATCTGTGAAAGAAATGTGGAGACATGGCTTTCTCAATTACTTCTCTGAAAAAGTGCAGATTTGTCTGAAGTATCCACCATGTTAAAAGAATCTGCTCCAGGGCTGAGTGGGAAATTGAAAGAGAGAATCATCTCCCACTTATTTTTGAAGAGGCAGTCATGGAAGAGTATTAAAAGCAATCTAAAAGGGAACTTGCAATTTCCCCTTTGTGGATGATTGTTATGTGAGGATTGATCTGACCTAACACCAAGATGTGATTAATTTAAAATTGAAGTTGACACTGTAAAAAATTTAAATTCCAAATAAAACTGTTATTCTAAAAAACCCCTCAGCAGAAAAAAGTATCAAAATAACAAAATACATAAATACATAATTCATAATCAGCAAGAAATACGGCATGAAAGTTTAAATCTTCTAAACTCCTCAACAAAAAAAACCAAAAAGAAACAAACAAAAACAACCAACATCTAAAAAGCCAAAACAACCCCCAAAAAAGAATAGAAAAAATCCCACCACTTATTAACTAGGCATGGAAATAGAAGGCCAACGGAATAAGTTCCCATTCATATAAATAATGTGGCACATAAATAATTGTACAGAAGCACAATTTTAAATGCAGAAAAATTTCTGTTCTTATTCCATCTTTATGACTTTCAATCCCGGGTTTTTCTTAGTGTAATTTATGTGTTGGTGTTCCTACTCTTTGTTTGTTTGGGGTTTTTTTTGCTGTTTTTGTCTGCTTGTTTGTTTTTTGTTTGGGGTATTTTATTTTTTTTTTATTATGCATCTTGTTTACCTACAGGTAACTGAGGCTTAGACTGATTTCTTCATAAACTGTGTATCACAGCTTTGCAGCAGTATCTACAGAATCTGTATGATGTCCTTGCTTAAAACTTTGCTATTTAGTGGTTTTGCATATATTCAGGGATTCGCTAATTCCTCTGAAGAGTTAAATAACAGAATCAGCTTCATTCCCTCGTGTGTGTTCACTTACGTGATTAAATAACAGAATCAGCTTCATTCCCTCGTGTGTGTTCACTTACGTGATTAAAAGCAGTAAATCATCTTTTCTGAGAGGAACACCAACTACCATTTAAACTATACTCAGCAGGTGAAAATTATTACTAAAAAGGCACCAGACTTAGAGTGGTGCTGTTCAGAATTATACTGTCTTACAGATTTATACCTCTTAATATGATCTCAAAAAAATGCAATGGAGGAAATGGAGAATAACTTTATTCAAAAACAATGCAAAGTCAGCTTATTTTGAAACATTAATGAAGGAATTAGCTTCACATTTGTATTATATTCTAAAAGCAGATAGTTAATATTAATTAATCTGATTATTAATCCTTTCTGTGTTGTTTACGAAATATTTTTCATTAACAGAATATACAACATAACCACAAAATCATGAAAACATCAGAGTGAGTTCTGACTACAACTTGTTCTTTATATTTTCCAAAACAGGTTACTGCTTACACTACTATAAATTGATAGGTATAGTTACTTAAGTCTGGGTCTGAAAATGCGGGAGTTTTCTATATTTTTTGCAAATATTTATTTTTTTACAAAGTACTGAAGGTTCCAATATCAAAGTCATGAAAATATTGTAAGCTCTAACAGAATTCAAAACATGAACAGAATCTGAGATTGCACATTTGTATAATACAGTCATTCCACTAACATAACTATTTTTCAAAAATCAGAATTTACACTTGCACATGAAATACATTATTTTCTCATTTATACTGATCATGACAAAACTAATAAATTATCTTTTTAGTGGTCAGACAACGAAGCAAGTTTTAAAACGGATTTAAATTTTCATAAGGCCTCAATCCCACTGCCTGTCAGTAGCAACCAGGTATGATTTGTCAAACTTTATATCACAAAGCAACATCAGAGTTAAACTAAACTCTCTCAGAAGTAAAATCATGGAGTGATAGAACCAGTTTTGCATTTTTTAAGAATGTAGTCAAAACTGAATTTTCTTGTCCAACGGACACAAGGCTTGAATACAGCTGAAAAGGAACAGGCTTTAGCAAGGACGAAGCCCAGGGAAATTGGACTTGGAACTTTCTGAAGCCAGCAATAGAAGATGGCAACTTGCGCTATCAGAGGGAACAGTCTCTCTGCCCTTGCCAATGTACCCCCAGCCTCTGCTGGCTGCAGAAAGGTTTTCTACAGAATCACAGAATCATTTAGGTTGGAAAACACCTCTCAAATCATTGAGTCCAACCTCTGACCAGTCACCACCTTGTCAGCTAGACCACGGCACAAAGTGCCACATCCAGTCATTTCTTGAACACTTCCAGAGATGGTGAATCCACCACCTCCCCGGGCAGCCCACTCCAATGTTTAACAATCCTTTGCATGAAGAAATTCTTCCTGATATTTAACCTGAAACTCTCCTGTGCAGCTTGAGGCTGTGTCCTCATATCCTGTCCCTGGTTGCCTGGGAGAAGAAAACAACGCCCACCTGGCTACAGCCTCCTTTCAGGAAGTTGGAGAGAGTGATAAGCCCCCCCCAAGCCTCCTTTTTTTCAGGCTAAACACCCCCAGCTCCCTCAGCCGCTCCTCACAGGACTTGTGCTCCAGACCTTTCACCAGCTCCGTTGACCTTCTCTGGACGTGCTCCAGCACCTCAATATTTTTGTCTAAGTGAAGGGCCCAGAACTGGACACAGGATTCAAGGTGTGGCCTCACCAGTGCAGAGTACAATGTGCCCTGGTCCTGCTGGCCACACTATTTATGATAAAAGCCAGGATGCCATTGGCCTTCTTGGCTGCCTGGGAACACTGGCAGCTCACGTTCAGCTGGCTGTCCACCAGTAACCTCATGTCACTTTCTACTGGGCAACTTTCCAGCCACTCTTCCCCCAAACTGTAGCACTGCCTGGGGTTGTTGTGACCCAAGTGCAGGACCCAGCACTTGGTCTTGTTGAGCCTCACACAATTGGCCTCAGCCCATTGATCCAGCCTGTTCAGACCCCTCTGCAGAGCCTTCCTGCCCTCCAGCAGATCTGCACTCCCATCCTACTCAGTGTCATTCACGAAATTACTGAGGGTGCACTTGACCCCCTCATCCAGATCACCAATAGAGATATTAAACAAGACTGGGCCCAACACTGAGTCCTAGGGAATCCCACTAGAAACCACTCTCTGGGCCTTGCCATCCAGCTTGCTTTTGACTCAGGGTCTTAATGGGAAAAGCCACCTCCTGCAGTCAAATGCCCTGGTGTCTTCCTACCTCACCTGTGCCTAGAATTCATCCACAGAGCAAATACCCACTTTCTGCTCTTGTTGTACCAGGATAAGATCTTTCAGCTAAAGCTGAGCCTTAAGTGCAGTTGGGGAAGGGAGAAGAGTTTCCTTATAGCTCACTTCTAGATAGACACAAGGCATTTTAGAGTGATCTGATATGGTACAGAGTGAAACAGAGCCAAAGGAGCACACCGTCTCCCTTGGTTGTTGCTACTTGATCCCTTTATGCACAGGTTGTATGTTCATATGACTTCATGTCACTGCACTGTTAACTGAAATTCTGGTGTGAAAATTTACAGTTCTTCAACATGCTTTTTTTCAAGAGAAATTTCACCCAAGCTTAGAATGCTTTTAAAGTAATTAATCTAACATGTGGCCATTGAGAAAACCTAAACAAACTCACATGACTTGGAAGAAAGCAGCTAACCTGCTCAAGACCTCAGGACAATTGTTTTAAAAGCAGATGACCTATTCCCTTTTTTGATGGGTGTAGAGGAGGGAAGTTTTCAGTTGGTTGGTTGGTTTTGCTGGGTTTTTTTTTTAAGATAATGTGCATTGGGGTCCACAGCTTTTCAAGCCTGTATTTAGAGGAGATAGAACTCTGATTTTTTGATCTCAGTATATTGAGCACCAATGACTACTGCTGTTAGCCTGATAGCTCTTCCCCTCAGATTGGATTGCTTTTTAACTCCTGAATACATATGCCTGTCCTCAAACTCTATATACAAAATCTTGCCTCAGCATTGTATTTTTTAGTTATTTCCCAGGAATGTATACTAGCTAAATAATAACTTTTTGGTTTATCCAGTTTTCCAATTAAATTAGTCTCACTTGGTGAACAACTGAAGAACAGAATATTTATTAATGTAAAAAGGAAACTTACAAAGTCATTGTTCTTATTAATGTCCAAATGCTATATTTGATAAATGACTAAAATTTTATTTTGAAGTAATGACCATTTTAAGATAAGCATGTTTGTCTTAAATGTTATCTTATCAATGTTGTTTAGAAATCAACACCAGCTAATTGTTTTAACTGAAATCAAGATCAAGAGAATCAGAGATTAATAAATCTGCTTACTTAGGCTTGCATAGTTAAAAGACAGCAAAACAAACCTACAAACTTCCCATAGGAGTGTACGATCTACTTAGGAATTACTAGGAATTCAAATACCTCTGGGAAAAATTTATCTAGGTGTTTTTCCATGCTGATATCATGTTGGTACTCTGTGTTTTTCAACAGCTAATATTAAAAAAAAAAAAAAAGCCCTATAGTTGATGAACAGATTTGCAGAAAAAGTAACACGTAACTTAACACAAAAAATATTGTTAATATTGTAGTGTTTCCAGAGACTACAATTTTTTCAAGCTGTTATACTGACACCAAGTAGTACCTCTGATGTGGGAAAACACAAACATTAAAAACTATGAGACAGTAGAGATCACACAGATATACAATGAGAAAATAAACTAGATCTGTGGGTGATAAAATATAGCAAAAAAAAAGAAAGAAAAATTCAGTACATCACAGATTCTGTGGCTTCATTAAAATAACAGAGAACCAGAATTACAAAAAGTTGGAGAGATTGTTTTAAATTAAAAGAGCAAAAAGAATCTCATGGCAAAACCCCCCCATCCTCTTAGAAGTTACACTATACACATACTACTTCCAAATGTTTCTTACATCCTCAGATATAAAATCCTGCCATACTTTTGAGAAATATATCAAAACATTAGTTTTCTGCATACAAATGTTTCTGTTTCGGAGCATAAAATTTTTTTTCTTCTTTTTGTTAGGTGAAAAGTAAAGCATATTATATGTGAATATGTTGTTCTTACCTGTCTTGAAAAGCCAGCTTGTCACTTGTTCAGGAATACCTTGATCCGATGCCTACAACAATCCATCTAACCTTAAATGAAACCCTGTGCTGGGGGAGAGGTTCTCATTTCTATCACTTTTTATACAAAAAAAAAGAAAAAAATACAGATGACAGATCCTTTTTACAAGGTAGCCTAGAGTGTCTAGTTCTTGTCACAATGTTGTCATAGTGACAGTGACATCAATATACTTCATGAAAATCAGTACAGCAATTTTTCTGGAGACAACACCAGCGTTGATTCCTGAGTGTATTTTGCATTGACTTCCTTTTCCAGTCTCATTAGATAATTTATTTTTGCACTACTCTTTAATTCAAATGTGACTGCACTAATTATTTTGGTTGTAAGCAGCCTGGTTAAAAAAAAGCAAACAAAAACCACTGAAACGAAAATATTACAAAACTAAAATAATACAAAACAAAAAGTTTGACCACCAAATTTCTTTCTACAAATTAAAATATGTTATTTGTTAGTATAACACAGAGACCTCCTAGATCTGATTCTGTGACTCTATACTAATATTTTTGTCAAATAAGGGTTATTTACAGTATAAAGTACTATACAAAGAGCAAAACAGAAGAAAATGGTTGCTTAGAAAAAGGTGATATATTCTCAGTCTCAAGTACATTTTGCTGGGAAAATACTGTATGTCCACTAAAATCCTGCTGTTTCATGATCATTTTTCACATCATTTTAGCATCCATTTTCAACCTACAACTTGTCACCTTCCTGAAACTTTTCACATTTTTTGTCAGTAATTCCTACATGACATACAATCATATAAGTTCCCAAGACATGAAGTGTATATCCTGCATTTTTTTCAGTAAAAGTAAGAAAAAGATGCAGTTCATCTCTTACCAATCTAATCTTTGTGTCACATGAAATCTGCCAAGGCAAGAAATTAGTACTAATTGTTGTGTTCTCTGCTGATAATAGAAATAATTTTCAGACAACAAATTATACACTTTGTTGTTGATTTCAAATTCTTCCTTCAAGTGGTATGACTATAAAAAAAAAATGTTTTCTGATGTTAACACTGACAAATAGTTTGAATCCTGAACCAGACCACCTGTTTTTCCCTTTTTATTCAATGCGTTAAGTGGGAATTAATCCAATACATCTCTCCAGTTTCTAAAAAAAGGAAATAACATTCTACTACTAAATAAATCCAATACATTCCCATATCTTGACCATTTGATGTATTTGTAATTGTAAACATTTGAAATAAAAGGCACAGTCAAAAAAAGAGAAATACAGAAAACTGGGATAACTTTTAGAAACAAGCTACATTTCCTATGATTTAATATTAGCCACATTAGGTCAGTAGTTCAGTTACCCATCTGTACTTCACACAGCCTGAAAAAGCAATTCACTCTGCCATACAAACATCTTTGTTAACTGGGATCACTCACCCTCCAAAGGTGCCTCTCTCTATCCATTAACTACCATCTACATTAGTTATGTTGACCATAACCTATAGTTATCTCAAACTAGACACATTGCTTAGCCTGGGTCTCTTAAAAGGCTCATCCCGTCATAAATAAATATGGATTCATATATACTGCACCCATCAAATGTTCAGGTAGTAGATCTAGAGGAGAAAAGCTACTGTTCTCTATAATTAACCAAATACCTGTAATCAGAGACTTGATGAGCAAAAAGTGCATTTGAAACTCAGCATACAAGTGTTCACAAAGGAACAAGTTTCTTCAATAGCTACTCTCAAGTGGTCAAACCACCACCTTTCTCTCAGGATGTTCCTAAATAAAGACACACAGAACAATGAGAGTTGCAGTGCTTAGGTTGCCACGTTTAATTTTAAGATTATACTCAGCAGAAAGGCTACCTTTTATTCTGAAATGCAATTACTGCGCTACCTGATAAACAAGACAGGCTCTTTGCTATCAGCAGCAGTTAATGGGAGGCCTGACTGCCTCAGGCATTTTATGACCATCCCTAAGTGATTATATTATAATAATTTGAAAAATTTGACCAGACCTATATTATAAAGGATGAGCAGTAGATCAGAGTCTTGTCCTGTGAGTTGGTACTTGGCACAAAGTCAAGTGTATTTAGATCACAGTATTCACATATTTAAGTAGAAAACCAGCCACACTGAATTAGCCATGCAAATTGTGAATAAGTAGTCTACAGTGCATTAAGGATTCAAAAGAAAAAAAAGCATGTTTTATTTCCTTATAAAGTAAACTTACAGGAGAAAAAAATATCACTTAGAAGCTTTTAAATTACTAAATTGCAAAATATTGTTGATAGCATTATAAATATTGGAATATTTTAGTAGTTATTTTTAAAGTTATTCTTCATAACTGATACCTTTATTAGTTGATTACTCATCCAGAAGGCCAACAGAGAGACAATATCTACCAGCTGCTCCTCTTAATCATCTGACACTCAGTTCTTCATTGTTATCATTATATAACATGCTATTCCTTATAGAACAATACAAGACAGAATGCAGTACTGACCTGAAATTATTCTGTGATTGACTGCTTCAAAAGTCAAATATCTCGTTTAAACACCATGGTGATATTTGAAACAATTTTTCTTCAAAGTAGTAAGAAAAACTGTGAAAATAATAGGAAACCTAAATATAAAGGAAAACTGAAGCCGTAAGCTCCCTGAGTTTTCCCTGATACTTTAATACTTAAATCTTTAGCATGTCTTCCTTGCTGAAACGACTTACTTTCTATGCAACAAGCACATCTAAATGGATTTGTTCAGAATAAATCATATCAGTGAAAACACAAGATAATTTCATTTCAAGAGTACATAGAAATATCAGACAGCGAGCCTCCCAGCTGACCAATGAAGATAAACCCTACCAATTCATAAAGTATTGTGACAACTTAGCCCAGCATTCAGGTTAGTTAAGCAAGGTGCTAAAGCAACAAAATCCAGCAGCTCAGAAACAGTTGTGGCATTTTTTATTATATTAAAACCACAAGTGCCTAAGTTTTCTTCACAGGGGATGTTTCATCTCTTTCTGTCCATATGGTTAGTTGGGTATCACTATTGTAAATGAAGATCATTATCAAGTTTTAATACAAAACCAAGTGTGATGGAACAAACATTTTGTTCTCAATTTAATCATAGAGCAGTCCTTCTTCCAGTTCTGTTTTGCGATGCTCTTAATTATCTTTTGAGATAAAGAAAAAGGTACTTATCTCAGTTTCAAGAATTCTAATTATAAACCACTAGCAATATCTGAAAAAAAACCCTAACAAAACCCTTGAGGATCATTAACATGATGCAGTTTTGCAAGAAGCAAATGTGGGACGATCATATACATCTTTTTATAACACAAAAGAAACTTGAATGCACCTTTTAATGTGATGATCTATTTTCTTTTTCCTTTTTTAACTCAAGTAACTTTATAGCCACAGTTTTGCAAGCAGACATTTGTGAATGGGTATATATTTTGTTTATATAAAAGTATCTATTTTCAAATAATAAAGTTAGAATGTTTCTTAAGTGATATATATAAGAACTTAAAAAATAGATTTTGAAATATAGAATAATGAATCAGGGCAGAGAAGGTACCTGCTCTCCTAGATATTCATAATCGCTATAATTAGAGAACTGACAGAAAACATGAAGCTTTTTCCTCATGGCCTTTTATTGAGTCATAACCACTTCATAACCTCGTAATTTTTATGAAATCGTGATAATACAATATCATATAAGAACCTCTTACAAAAAAACTGATATTATTAAAGATGGTAAGTCTAAAATAAATTAATCAAAACAAGTCCAGTTAAGAAATCTCATTGGGCAGAAATAAATGGCACAGGACAAAAAAATGAAGAAATTACAGTGAAAGTCAGTTCTGTTTCAAAGAAATTTCCCCATCGATATCGTATCATTGTATGTCACTGATGCCTAAGAGAGCCAGTGAATTTATATTCATCCAGTATCGGAAATTGATACTGCACATCAATCTGAATCCACAGACCTTAAATACAACTTTTTTTTGTTTTTATTATCTTACACAATAGTTCTAAACCCACTGCGCTACACTGTGGTCAGCCTGCTGAAGAAGAGAAGCTATCTGTTTGGGGTTTATAATAGCTATCAGAGGCCAATTCTTTAGTTTTCAAAAGGTCAAACTGCTCTTGTCATCTTGCTCACTGAAAAACACCTCAATAAAGAACTAAAATGCTTACCATACCATGGTTTAGTTCAACAATCAGGGCATACACAGCACAGCCAGAATTAGTTTATTTTTGAGAAATTCCTTACTAGTCCATGGCAAAATAGTTCACCTATAACAGTATGCATGACTATTGCTGATAAGGGTGCTGAACACCATCTCCCTGCAATTGCTCGTGATACCACACCATAGCAAATACTTACAGAGTCAATGTATCTTCTTTAAAATTCACAGCTAACGAACTAATATGTTTATATGTTAGGTATATCACCTGATTTAGACTGTTCCTTACAGAAAATTTCTATCTACAACATTGCATCTTAAATACAACCGACTTGCATTTAGTTTTTAAAACACATTATTTCTTCCTCAAGCTCAATGAAGATACGCAGATGTCTTCAAATCCCTGCCTTACATTCCAGAGGCCTCTGACACCAGACTGCTAACTTATACTTGAATGTAACCTCTCTCCTATACATTTGGGTTTGTACACAATAAGAGGGAATTCTCTAGTCAGATGTTGGACTAGAGGTAACTACAGAGAAAATAGATAGTAGATAAAAAACCTGTAGGGCGAAATGAGTCTATGGGAATCTTACATTAACGTAGATCCAGCTGCTTCTGGTAACTACAGGTTTAAAGCAGATTATTCCAGGTCTCTTAAAATGACTAACTATTCTTGTGTATCCACTAAAGTGTTTCCATTACTGATGTTGCTGCTTAGTAACAGGATTACTAGACTTTTTCCACTGTTTATATTTCATTTAGTACCCATATCTGAAGTGAGGAATTTATCCTAAACTAACATATTTTCAGTTGTGATTCAATTTAAATGATAATCCAGACATGACATGATGAAGCTTGTCAGGTTTTTGTTGCTGGGATGCAAGAAAACAACATTGACACACACTGGTTCCTTGCAGTCCTACTAAATTTAGGTTGGTTTTATTTGTGCTATACTGCCTTTAGTGGTCACTGTCTTTACCATTTCTAGACCAAATAAAACACCTTAGTAACTAAGTACATGCAGACACACTGCTTTGGAGTCCAGTACCAGTTCTTTAACTGTGATGATGGCTCCTTCCCTTCATGAATCAATGGATACACTGCCAAGAATGCATGCAAGGCAACATGAGAGTTCAGGACAGGTATCTCACACTATAAAGATCAGCCTAACAGCAGCTCCTGCTCACAAAACACGCTGTGTGGGGGAAACTTGAGAAACTGGAAAGAGACAGAACTGACAAGCAACATATGACAAGATAGTAACCTGAACAATCATCTTCTAAATGAAGGACTGAAAGCCAGATCCTTTTGTTCAGTCTGATCTGCTAGCATTCAGAATGACAATCAAGCATATATTTCTATTGAAAATTTGTATGCAGCATACTCGAGAACACCTATGGTGTTTCCCTACTATTTTATTAAAGCTTGAAGTAGGAACACATGCACACATCACACAGCTGACTGCTTCTCCTGCTGTAACCACTGATTCTAACCCACCACTCAATCCTTTCAATTAAACTCTAGTGCATCACACATGACAGCTTCACTTCCAACGCCAGCCTTAACCACAGGCACTGTGATGCACACACTAACAAAAAAGTTAAACTAAATTTAAAGTCTGCCCCTTCTTTATTTTCTGATGACCTTCTATGATTTCGGGTATCTCAGGAGATGTTTTCTCTGCTACATATGTAGAAGTTTATTTATTTATCTTAATAGACTCAAATCTGACATTTGGATTTAAATTGTTTTTATCCATTTAAGGCTTCCGTTCCCAATGCTTGTTTTATTCACATTCATATAAAAAGAAATTTAGGTTATGATTTCTCTCTTCCTTCCAATGTATTTCACCAGATAGCTTTCATCCTCTTTTAGCCTACTAGTGGCAGGGACAAAAGCGGTATTTCTGACAATATGGAAGTTGGGGAAGTAGAATATAAATGAACTGGTGAAAGTGGCTCATCTCAAAAGTAATCCTACCCACTGCTGCAATCAGAGACAGAAGTTTTGGCTGTGTAAAATAACAGTGAGTCATCATATATTAATATTCTATATTAATATAATTAGAAGAACTAAGGTGTCCTATTTTTATCAAGGACACAGGTTTTTTTCCCCTTCTAATTAATTAGAAGTTTCAGAATGCAGAAATATATGAACATTAGGAAATCCATATAATCACTTTACAGTTACACTATAAGCCAACGGAAAAGCAAACAGCCAATTAAAA
>VZTI01005493.1:541905-744404 GCA_013397865.1 Struthidea cinerea
AAAGCAAAATAAAAAAAAAAAAAAAAAAAACAAATATAATCAAGGAGCTGCAGAGACCCTTAGCCTAACTAGGTAATTGGACAGAATGATAGTAAATAGCTCTTGGGGCACTATATTCGCAGAATCAGATGAGTTGGAAGGGACCTTCAAGGATCACCAAGCCCAACTCCTGGCCTGGCAACAGGACTATCCCCAAGAGTCACACCATGAGCCCGAGAATGTTGTCCAAATGCTTCTTGAACTCAGAAAGACCTGGTGCTGTGACCACTTCCCTGGGGAGCCTGTGCTTGTGCCCAACCACCCTCTGGGTGACGAGCCTCTTCCTGATATCCAGCCTAAAACTCTCCTGACACAGTATCAGGCTATTCCCTCCGTTTTTGTCACTGGTCATCACAGAGAAGAGTTCAGCGTCTGTCCCTCTGCTTCCCCTCACGAGGAAGTTGTAACTGCAATGAGGTCTCCCCTCAGTCTTCTCCAGGCTGAACAGACCAAGTGACCTCAGCTGTTCCTCATACAGCTTCCCCTCGAGGACCTTCACCATCTTCATTGCCTTTCTTTGGACACTCTCTAACAGGCTTGATGTCTTTCTTATATTGTGGCACCCAAAACTGCCCCCAGCACTCGAGGCGAGGCCACCCCAGCGCAGAGCAGAGCAGAGCAGGACAATCCCCTCGCTTGCCCAGCTGGCGATGCTGTGCCTGATGCCCCCAGGACAGGGTTGGCCCTCCTGGCTGCCAGGGCACTGCTGATTCATGTCCAACTTGCCATCGACTAGGACCCCCACCCAGGTCCCTTCCCGTGGCCCTGCTCTCCAGCCTCTCATTCCCCAGTCTGTCTGTACATCCAGGATTGCCCCATGCTAGGTGCAAAGCCTGGCATTTTCCCCTGTCGAACTTAACATAGCTGGTGATTGCCCAGTCCTCTTTGAAGTCAAGCATGCTGGACCAGGGCTAAGTATCTTAAACAACTCTACAACTGTGAGTGATATAGCTCTTTAGACTCAAAACTCAATTTAGTAATCTACTGAGAATGTGACAATAAGCTAGATATGAAGATGTAAAATGATGAATAGTAAATAAAACTGAGATTAATACGATGTTAGTCAATGGTATAGTATTCAGTCCACCTGTTTAACATGCTTGTATGGCTAACTTTCAACTAATATCCAAAAAAAAAATATTCCATCTAGACTGAAATTATTTAATAAAAATAGAAAAAGTCCTTTCACATCAGGAGAGTGCTAAGTATATTTGGACTTTATTGTAGAAAGATAAGGCAAAACAGAAGATACAAAAAATAAAATTGTACAAAGATTGAAAGCTGCATTTTACTGTTCTATAAAACAGAAATATGGGCTTAAAAGAGGAAAAAGGAGAAATTCTCATTCCCCCTCACCTAAATTTGAAAGTGGAATGCATTGCTTCAATATATGACTTTAGGGAAGAACTTATGACAGAAAAAAAAGAAAGAAAAGAGATTGATTTATACAATAAGAAAAAGACTATTTAAAAATTTAGAAGGAAACTGAAGTGTCACATTTCAATTGTTAGTTACTTGAAGCAATTTTCTATTTTGGAGTATCTTGCGGTTGCTTTTTAAGTAGACGGTACTGTCAATAACGAAATGCATTTTTCCTTCTCCTTGAGTATCACAAGGCTTCAACTACTTTAGCTGCTCAGTTAACAAGCAGGGTTACAAATTGTATTAGGTTGCACTAACTCAACGAGAGCACAATCCAGACACAGGTATTTAACTAGGGACTCTCTCAGAATGCAGCTTATAAACTCATCAGTTTGCTTAAAGAGGTTATATGTTTGTTTGAAGACTGCCTCATTTTGTGTTCCTCCCTACGCTGATAAAACCACCACAGTAGAGATATTAGAGGATAAAGAGCTATAATTAGCTATTTTTCTTTTCCAAATAATGAATATGCAAAGAGAATACTCCTGCTGAGAAGCCAGCATATTCAATTCTGTTTGATGGAGGATATTTGAGGTTGGTTGAGGAAGCATTGTAAAACTTGGTACAGAGAGAGTAACATATTTTTACAGCTGAAAAATATAGTTTAACTCAAGGGATACTTTAGCCAAAGTTAAAGAAAGATGACCTTGATGGAAAGTAAGCAAGACATATACTGAAATGCACACTACTCCTAAAAACCCTCAAATGGTGAGTGGATTATTACTATTCTTCAAAACTTTACAAGGAAGCATTCATAAGGATACACAGCCATCTAGTGAGTGCTGGAGGATGCTGGTGTAATGGAGCAGAGGGCCAGAACAGTCTAATTCTGTTCTGCTGGAGGTGGTTACCCTAAGATCTTGGAAAGTTTAATAAAAGTCAACAACTGTAAGCACCTTTGTGTGCTTTCTTATATATGAAACAACTTAATAATTTAGGACATTTTTAGACACAAAACTACTATGTGGAAGGTCATAGGGATTTTGAAGAAAAAAATAAGCATTTTGAAGAAAAAAAATCTGTAATCAAGTTCTTCCCTGAAGACTGTTCTTGATATCAAAGCAACATTTCTGATGACAGCATGCATGTTCATGCAGAGATAGTGATACTAGCACATCTGAGAGGTAAAAACAGTTATCCCTCTCTGCATGTAAGTCAGACACACGGTTTGTGAGCAGCTGCAACACCAACACAAACATTTCTGTCATGCAAGTGTCCTTTAAAGGGAGTGAACTTGCAAATGTTTTTCAACCATGCTTGTTAACTAGGAGATAAGAGAAACGTTAAACGTTAAAAACGAATGCAACAGTATTACAAAAAATTCATAGTAGAACTGAAGGTTCAGAAACACAAGTTCTGACCGCCTACATGTGCTACCCTGCCTTTATCAAACTGAAAATAAAATGACTCATTTACAGCAGGAGATGACAGGCTCATAGCCTATACACATAACAAATTACTACAGCTCAATTAGTGGTCTATTTAATGAGCTGTGCTTAACCATTGCGATTCTTGGGAACTTTCCTCTACGTTGCTCACTGTGTATTTGAATTGATTATAATATCTGTTTTGAAGATGTATTTATGTGTTTAGGAATATATTGTGTAGTCTGGGTGCATTTCATTTATAACAGCTGGTTGGGAAATTAATCTTGGTAGTAATCAGTTTCATTTTTAAGCTGAAAAGCTTTGTTCAATCAAATTTCTTATAGACATGTCCTGACTTTCATTCTGCTCAATATTTTTACAGGCAATATTAAATAGTGGCAAAAATTTTGGCATCACTCAATGTTTTGGTCAACAGAGTAGAAAAATCTCTTTTCTCTGCAGACAACACCATGCTAGGAGAAGCTTAAGACTTGCTGTAGAAAGATTTTAAGACAGAAAAGACTCACAAAGAAACCTGAACAAGCTGTCTAAAAGAACATAATCAGCTTAAGACTCCACATGCATATATTTCTGCCCAGGCAGAAGAAACAACTGTTAAGGTAATTCTGTGTATTTTCAACAGCTGTGGTATTGACAAGGCAAAACAGGGGCATTAAACTAACAAAAAGTAATTTACAGAACATCAATGGGAAATACTCTGGCAGTAGACCTACCAGCTACAGCTTGCATCACAGGTAAGCATGCTTACCTTTTTTTAAATTTATATAAAGTTTACCTTCTTTCAACAACACTCAGAATCATTCACTACAATGAATTTATTCATATTTTCTTTTAAAAATTCACCTCTACCCAGGCAATGGAAGAAACGTTGAAACTATCCCTAGCAGGTATAAAAACTGTCTCATCACAGCCTTTGGCTCCTCTGAAAAGCAGATGCTTAACTGGAATGTTCCTGTGGAGGCATACTTGCCTCAACTAAGCAGCCATCCCTTCAGAAAAAGTTAATCTAGGGAACGGCTAATTTCATTCAGCAAAAGCCACTGTGACCTTTAATTGCATATTAACACCTTTGATTTGAGCTGATGACCATTTCCCGGATATGGTTCTGAGACACAGTGAGTAATTCCTGACCTTTAGCCATTGAATTAACACCTCTAATTGTAAATGAGAGAGCATTTAAACGAAAGCTCTTTCTAATCAAGAAGCTTATAAAACGATTATTTGGCTGGTCTGCTACAGAATATCAAATCCCTTAGAGATTGTGAAGGCATTTTTTTTTTCTCTGAGGCTTTCTTAATTTATATACCACAGCAGTTGCTCCGACTGTTTGTGCTTTACAAAGCCGTCGTGGGAAAGGTTGTGTCTATGATATTTCTTACCTGCTGAGTGGTAATATATCAGTGCTACTTGAATTTTTTGGTACTTATCACGTTTCTTTGCGTATCTCCTGGTGCAAAGTCTCAGCCTGTAACCAAACCACAGTGGGCTGTGTTCTTATCCAATCTCATAGAGGAAGCAAGTCTAGGCTGGCAAATTTGCATATGGCAGAGATGGGAGACATTAGTATTGCACAGACATAATTTTTTACTTCCTTGCAAGATTCTGATTTTCACTCATGTTGATCTATAAGTTTAATCTTGAAGCTACCTGGGAAAGGCGTAAAACATGATCCCTATGACCTAAGACTACTGTTGACTTATTCAAAGTACAAATGGCATGTCTATGGGCATTGTCTATGAAAGACTTGTGTCTCTTGCTACCATAATATTGCAGTAGAATTGCTCAGGAATGCACAGTTAGTGGAACTGGAAATATCAGAATCTTTAGTCTCAAGACCAACTAGAAAAAGGTGTTGCAACATTTTTTCATGTTCAATTTATCAGAAATTTCTATCATCTGGAAATACAAAATATTCTTTTGATAGTGTCTCTCGTCCTATTTGCCATAGGTCTCTCCAGGATGTCCAGTACTAAATCCTATTAGTCTCCTCTTCCAGAAACTCTTTCTAGGCTTGCTCAGCTACTGTTAGCTTATTTCCCCCCTTTCCTCCTGATAAAAACCTTGAGGCAAATCCATTTTCCCTGCAGGAATTATAAATGCTACCAGATTCATTAAAAGGAGTCCACTTCTTACAAGCAAAATTACAGTAATAAACTCATAACTGTATTTAAAGGAAACTGCAAATTCATTAATGTTAGGGGATTTCTTATAACAAAAGTAGAACACGCTTTTGGAGTTTCAGTAATAGTTGTGTTCTGTTGCAGCCTTTGAGAGAAACTGAACTGAAAAAAAAAAATTATTCTAATATATTACTATACTAATTGAAATTATCAACACTATTTTTTTTGGAAAAAGAAAATGTGAACTGGTAAACTCCCAAAAGGAAATATTTTCCCCTGCCTTCCCCTTATACCCCTTAGGTTTGCTCCAGCCTATCCACACCTCTGAACTATTGAACCAGTATGATGAGCATACTAGCATGGGAAAAGAAATAGCTGCTATCTAATCTACCTAATATACCTAATGTAATTAGCTTGTGGGTTTGCTACCTTGAGACCACTACAACAGCTTTCTGCCTTGGTTTTTTTTTTATTCTTTCGTAGGCTGTAAACATAGGGTGAGGTTTTCAGATTTGTTTATTTTAAAATCATCATTTTAGGTAACCAGTTTTGCTGGTTTTTTTAGCCCAGATATGCTAATGAAATGAGGCACTTAGTCCAGCTGAATTTCTACTATATTTTTCTATGCTGGAATCTCCAGGTAAGAAAACAAATGAGCAATCCCAACTGAATCTTTTCATTAGGGGAACTGAATCACCTAGAGGCTGTAAAAAGGTATTAGTTATTTTTGGTCATATATTGGAATATAAAGATGAAGTTAACAGAAATTAGCATGATTCTGACATTCTTCAAAAACATACACCAGATTTTTTTCAAAAACAATACCTTCTGTATGTTCTGTTGAACAAATATTCCATTCAAAGCAGTGTAATTGTGTTAACAATAGAAGACATGTATTAGAAGTGTAGACAGCCGAAATATAGAGGAGATGAATGGAAAACAAAGGCTCACAAGGCTTGATGTAAGTCATAATATTTTATACATCACTCAAAAATCACAGCAAGAAACAGTGTATAAAACCCAGACATACTGAAGTTTTTCCTCAGCTAAGAACTGAAATACTAAGGTCTAGCTGCACACCCAAGTAGCTAAAACCCCATATTGTAGAATATGAATACCATCAAAGAAATTCACATGAAGAACAAAAATTACATACATGAATAAGCCTTTTAAGTAAGAGAGTATGAACTTAAATGGCTTCTATTTTGAGTACAAAGAAATCTGCAGCTGTTAATGACTAGTGATTTTTGTTTGCTTTATTTGTGTTGTATATATAGATACGCGTGTATATTAGAAATTGTAATTGAAACACTCAATTCAGTGGTATCTCAGTCAAGATAAAGATCCTTGGAGTCAAACTAGCTATTATGGGTGTAGGCTTTAAACACCTAAGTTGCTTTGAGGACTTGTTAATGACTTACCCACAGAGAATAAGACACAAAGTCTTTGCTTTTCAAAGACCAGACTGGGTCCTACCACTAGATCTCCCTGCTTTTTCATTAGCAAGCGAAGCATAGAGGTATTAAAACTCACACTATGGAAATCATTCCTTTCACATCAAAATATGCTGATAATCTACATAGACAAAGGAGGTAACAGCATTATTCAAGCCAGTTACAGCAATTCTGAAAACTATCATATAACAAACCTAATTTTCAGCCCCTTTATTCAAAAGAGCTAGGATCTCAGAGCTCATTAAAATGACACAGAGTAAAATAGGCCTGGTTTCTGCTCCCTTCCCATCCTATTTTCCTCAGTGTCAGCACAACTTACAAATGTTTTCTGTCAGCTTTTTCTCTTCATGCCTGTTTTCCACTGTCATCATGCACTTTGTTTTCATCAGTCTCTCTGCCCTTCTCTGACTGTAGTAACTAGATTTCTCCAGCTCCAACATTCTATTAACTACGTGTCCAAAATACTTATGATGTTTGTTTGCCTGCACTCCTGAAGCACTGGCAGTGCAATGGTTTGAAGCCTAGATCACCCGCTGAAGATTTTCTAGGCACTTTCTCAGCTTCCTAGCTAAAATCTTCAATACCCTGTTTCTGGCCATAAAAAATGGAAGGCAAATCATATTTTATTTGAAAAGAATGAGAAGCCATCCCTTAACTGCAGTTACTCAGACTCCAAAGCCTTATGAGAAATTAGCGCAAAGGGTTTATTTCATCTTTCTGCCTTTGATAAGCTCAGTCCAGGAGGTGCTTGTATGTATACACTCAGCAAGGCTGCAGGGTGTTAATCTGGTTGAAGTGTTAAAATCTCATGAGCAGCTACAGAAACAGAGCTGGGGGGATTGAAACCTTCCTTTGTGCTCTGTCAGTGGAACCTTGCCTGCATGCTGAACTCTTTTCTTTCCCTCCTTGCCCGTCCCCCCCCGCCCCCCAACGCTGTCAATAGCAGTGAAATATCTTTGCTTTCAGTAAGTTAATTCCAAAAGAGCACTGATAAAATAGGGGGATATTACAGAACTGGAAAAAACCCTCAGCTGGACTCCTCACCAGGCCTGAGGAGTATGACAGTAAACTCAAAGCTGAACCAGTTTATATCTGAAAAGTGTCAGACAATTTGTCAATAGGGGAAGAATGGCTATAGCTGCCTGCAGGCAGAATAATGTAGCTGAGGATCTTTTATTAAAGCTGTGGCCTCTATTCACTTAATACGTTTTGTCTACAGCTCAGTCCACAGCTTGCTCTTGGCAGCATGTTGTTGCCTGACCTCTATAGTGCACAAATTCTAGCATCAAAATATCCTGACGAAAGCACTTTTAGCCCAGTTTCCTAAGAAATTGATGTTTGTACAGTAAGGCATAAATAGACATCGGTTTTTCTTTTACTCACAGCTGAACACATGGATTGATTTACATCAAAGAATTCAAACCCTAATAATATTGTATGCCTAAAAGGTTTGTGAAATTCATGGTTAATTAGAGGAAACACTCACTAATGTCTCCCACTGAGCTCAACTCACATTAGAAAATAGAAAGAATATGAAAACTCCAACCACAGGGCAGGAGGAGGTATAGAGACAGACACCCTTTAATGATAGTTTTCACTATATTAAGTGTGAGAGAATTCAGCCAAGAGACAGGTTTTTATGAAACCATGCTTAATTCATTTTGCTGCCAACAGAACTCCTGTTGACGTCTCTGTGCTGTGTCACCCAGCACTGAAAAATGCTTCTGTCACACTGAAGGGCACTTTAGCGTATCTCAGGCTTTCTTACAAACATTGTCCTCACAATGAAAATACTTCATCCTTTCTTATGCAGCTCTTTGAAATCAAATTTCAGGGCAATAATCACTCAAGAGGAAAGAGAAAGTTGAATGCAAGAACTTTGGTGAATGGAAATAGGAAGATAAAAATAAGTTAAGCAAAGAAAACTTAGCCAATTGCAATTCTAAATTATTTGCTTCACTTTAGAAAAGTTAATGTGAAGAAAAATGTTTGGTACTCTTTTGAGGCTATTAAAATGAAAGTATAATTAATAAAACCTTCTTTGTTTCACTAAATTAGTTATAAAAGTCTCAGTGTTACAAGTTCTTGCTGAGATATTCTTCTTTCTTGCATACTTGTTGAATCTGACCTTATAGTCTAACCAAAAATATGTAAAACAAATGATCTTCCAGAAAAGTTCAGAAATTCAGTTAAGTGGGGGGATTTAATAATTAAAGTAGCATTCAACTTTCATAACAGTTTGCACTTGAAGATTTGCATATACTTCAAATGACTTCTGTAGTCCAAAAAATGTGTCTGGACTGGTGAACAAAATGTTGCCTCTACCCAATGCATTCCAACACTTTCTATAAATCTTTACTACAGTTTGGTCAGATTCTAAACTCTTTAAAGTGTTTTTTCAAAAGGAATTTAGAAGTGAACTAGAAAATATCTCAATGTTATTTCATTTAGGCTAATTCTTAATCCTCTAACACCAATATCTGTTTGGTGCTCTATTCAAAACAACTTTTTTTAACTGACTTTGTCATCATGTATATATCAATGTGTTCCATTTCCAAAAAGAATAGGGATTAAATTTTAATCTCATTAAATTTTCCATGTAATTGATTCAAATACATACTCTGCATTTCACCCTGAAATTCTATTTCTGTGCATGTCTTGTCTTCCTCATGGTTTTGTGGTTGGCTCCTTATTTATCTGACTAGGCGTGAGTCACTTTGATATACATATTTTTTAATACTTCAGAGTTCATGGAGCATTTGCCTGTGCAGATGTCTGAACATATTGCTGTACAAGTGCAAACAGCAATATGGTAGAGGGTTCTTCAGAATTTTTAAATTAATAGGTTTCTGTTTAGGATATTATGTAACTGATAGAAATTACTTACACTCAGTGATGAAACACAAAAGAAATTTCTGACTATATTATGCCTCTAACAGTATATAATTAGTATTACTTACACTGAATAGATCTGTAAATTCATACTGGTTCAGGTAGTAGGTGGAAAAGCAATATAAAGAAGGAAGGAAAAGGAGCAGAAAGCTAAATAAACTATAGCAGTGAAGGGAAAGGAAAAACATGGAAAAGGGGACAGAAAAGGAAAAAAACATTTTTTATATATGTCTATACACACAGGCAAAAATTTGTTAGCAAATCCCTAAAGCATCTGGCAGTTGAAATAAGAACTTAGAAATTCACAAGTTCGTTTGAGTATATTTTTGTCCAAAAAGTTTCCAACGGGTGCAGATACTGTCCCTCTCAATACATCATAAATTGCCAAATTCGGAAACTCTCTAAACCCAATGAGTCAGTTTTAGAAAGGAGACATTTTTTATTCTGCACAGGGTGCAAGGTGGAAGTTTTCCACAAATCAATCATGCCAAGGAATCACAAGGAAGTGAATTTATACACTGAAATCCACAGAAACCTGCCTATCTAATACAGTTACCACCTACCTATTGCACAATCATTAAGCGTCTGCAACCTTATGTAATACTTGTCACTGCACCCTGGGGGGTCTCTGGTGGTCATTTGGGGAGGTGCCACCTTCTTAGTTTCAAGCAAAGTTCAGCTCAGGATGAGCACAACCCAAGGCTGAGAGCCAAACGAAATATGATCTGCAGCTCAGAGACACATATTCTCAAGCAACAGCCAAGCAGGATATAAAATACAAAAGCTTTCTGCAGTAATGATGCGTGGACAAGGACTTTGCACGTAAGAGGGAGAAAGGCAAAGCCGTTTATTGCGCAGTCAGAATTCCCTAAATACCGGCACCCAACAGGTTATAACATCATATAAACAGGAAAGATGTTCACCCCCGTGTCCCCCAATCACCTGGGGTATTGCACAGATTTTACCTAGTATGGTAATAGGCAAACAATGCCCTATAAGGCCACGAACTACAATTAACACTTCTCATAGGCCCAGTCTGTCCATAAACACACAATCCTCTCTCACTCCATCCCTGATGACCTGGATGCACTCCCAGGGTCACCTCCGGGCCCAGGAAAGAGGCTTTCTCTCTGATCCTCAGGGCCGATCTCCCTACCACCACCCAGTGCACTCCAACACTTTCCGCAAGCATTAAGCAACACCTGCTTAACACACCTGATAACCTTTATTTGCATTCAGAAGAGGGGTTAAAGGTGACAATGATATCATTAGCTTCCATCCACAACAGACATCAAAGGAAGGGACAGAGAATTCTGCTTAAAGATATCACAAATATACTGGCTGAGCTATACCTGAGTAGTCATGTTGGGCTAATGCTCGGCATGGGAAGCTCCACTTTAGTCTTTCATGTGCATGTGCCTTCTATTGTTGTTAGTTTTACCCAAATGTGAGTAATACACAAAAAAATAAGAAAATAAGTAATTCTGATGTCATGTTAGGAAGAGAGAATCATAAAGGAAGTTCGGACATGGAATTTCCTTTTACATCATCACTGGCCAATGTCAATAGAGAACCAGTCTTACTCACCTAAACGTTAATTCAGATGAATCAAACATGATTCACTCATAAATCACTCTGAGACACAGAATACATTGCTGGTAAGTATTTGATACTGGCAAGTTATGATAACAGAAACTTATATCCTGTTTTTTCTTCTGGTATTTGTAAGAGAACAAATCCCAACCTCCATCAAAACAACATCAAACACAGTCTCACTATATATTTTGAATGCACAGGGCTAGAGACTAAAGACTTTCACAAGAAATAGTCTTGAATTCTAATCTGTAGTTGGAGATTTAAACCTGTATTTTTCACATCCTAGAGTTTTTCATTATCCAGGTTTTGACACATTATGAATAAAAGCAACCTTTTTTTTTTTTTTCAGTCCAAACTGAGCCTCTGTTCTCTAAGAATACAAAGGGTAAAGTAAGTTTGTTTCTAACACACTTTTGATTTCTGATCATGCTGAAGTGCAAAATGTTTTTGCCTTCTACTTTAGAATCAGAAGGAGAGGAAGAAAAAAACAATCAATAAACTACCCAAAAATATCACAAGCCACAAGGACTGTTGGGCTGAAATAATAGTTCAGTGAGGAACACTGGATTAGACAGGAAATTGCCTGCTTTACCACTAAGCCAAATAAATTTGTACGCATTGCTGGACTCCCTCTTGGCTTCAGCAGGAGCAAAGAAAAAACTTTACCTAATCTTGCCCCATGATTAGGGTAGGTCTTTCGCTACAGGATCTCTTGGTTCAAGGCCCTTGAGGTGAAGGAGACATAGAAGGGTAGCCTTTGTTTCTTGAATGTCACAATCCAAGGTTACTGTGTAAAAAGCAACAAGTATTTCCTCCTTGGCTGTATTTCCAGAAGATAGCTCCATCTTTGAACCCGGGCAAAGAGGTTTCAAAAGGGAAGCTTCAAGAGACACTTGTCCTTTCAAACTGCTGTTCTCTACTAGATGGCTTTAGCATACTTCCCCTCCTGGAGACCCAAAGTAATTTTCCAGAGGTTGTTTTGTTGGTTTGGTTATTCTTTTTTGTTTGTTTGCCGTTTTTTCTTGTTTTGTTTCTTTATTTTGTTTTTGTTTTGGGGTTTTGGTGGGGTTTTTTTGTTTTTTTGGTTTGTTTTTTTTTTTTTTTTAGGGGGGGAATGGGGATTTTTGTTTTGTTTTTATGTTACAGGAACATGGCAACCTATTTTTGCCATCTGAAAACCTCTCTCCATTACTCCATGATCAATCTATTTTCCTAATTTAGGTTCATAGTCTACCAGGCTATTCAATCCGCTTAATCCTTGCTCAGCTGTAAGAATGACTGCTACTAAATCTGCAACATTTCCTTTGCCCAAATGGTCAGGGAAGACTATAAGATGAATTGGACATATCTCTCTTTGGCCAAAAGGCACTATCCATCAGTTTCTAAATTATATTTATTTGATCTGTTTCTCTTTCTTTTGAAGTTTGTTCCCTGAACACTCTTAGTGTTAAATCAGATTAGTAAACATACAGTTGTGTGGGTGGCATTTTTGGATTTCTGAAATTAATGGATTATGGATCACAGAATGGGTAGGGTTGGAAGGGACCACAATTGGGCACCTGGTCCAACCTGTGTGCTCAAGCAGGGTCATCCTAGAGCACAGGATTGCATCCAGACAGTTCTTGAATATCTCCAGTGAGGGAGATTCCACAAACCCTCTAGACAATCTGTTTATTTACACATTTTAGTTCTAAAATTATTCCATATACTACTTTCTTCCACATTCTAGAGAGATCTACAGTTGAGGGAGCCAGATGAACAAATCAAGTCCTGCGTCTTCTAGGTTCTCTGCCCCCAATCTCATGCACAATCACCTGCCCACCTGCACCTCTGGGCTCAAAATTACCCTCCTTACTCAAATCCTGACTGAGGTAAGGCAACTGACTACACTGAGGTGGTTTGAGATGCATGTTTGCTCGCTTTGGTTAAAAAGTACTACAGAGGAGTTTGTCAGTCATGGCTATTTTAATATACTAATTGCATCAGTACTCACTCAAGATTAAAAATTTAATAGCTAAAACAATTATTGAAGATACAGTAACAAAAAACCCCACATAATTTGCCAAAGAATAGTTGTCTCTTCTTTCATGCATTTTAATTTGAGACTTCAGTGCCAAAACATATTAGAGGCACTGAGCCACATGCTTTATTTTCTCCTTATCATTAGGCTTACTCTGAATATTCATAGTTGTCAATAGACAGATTAATCCACACCATGTTATCTTGCATCACTGATCTCCCTCTGAAATAAATGAAAACACATCTAGCATTTCCCAGAATGTGGTCTTCTGGCCTGTAAATTTAAAATTAAACCTAAAGTTAATATTGAAGACTATATTTTTAAGAATTTTTTTTTTCTTTTTAGAAATGAAATTTCTCTGGTTGCTATGAAATAAATCCTGAATAAGTTTTAAGTTTCTTTTAAACAGTGAAACAGCTTTAGCTAGGTCAGGTAGTTTTTGGGATAGGCTTAGTCCCAAATCAAAAAACCATAACATTGCAGTGCAGAGATCCAAACAAAAGATTCAAAACAAAAATTGACAGTATTTATATTTTTCTAGTGCCCTGAAAATGGCCCCATATGGGACTATAACACAAACAGCCACACATCAATAAAAAGAATAATTAATAAAAACAATACAAAAAGGTCAGATTCAGTAGGAAAGATTTACACTATGTCCTATTCTGAATGAAGTGATATTACTTTTACTTTAAAAAGTAGACAGCATGTAGCTGTCTGAACAGTTTCTTAATATTCAGTATTTGCAGAGGAAATTCTGCACACCTTTTCTCAACCATCTAATAAGTTTTGGAAAGTTGAGAACCTGCTGGCCTGCTTGATTAATATCTTTCTCTGTACTGAATTCTCCAGAAGCATCTAGTACTGCAGTTCATAGATGTCCCAGCAGCTGAAGGAAACCAGAGTCACAGAAAGTCACACAGGCAGTGTGAGAGACCATTGGAGATTACTGTAAAAACTGGTAAATGCACAGACTTTTATTCCTGAAATAAACTCACACTTTCTTACATGTTACTACCTTCCTAAAACCCTAGATAAAGACCTGAAACATACCCTTTATGGTGGTATTCATGGAGGGAAAAGCTACTTTCTTTGTGGGAATGGAGGTGAGAAGCAATAAATGCATTAAGAACATGTTATTACAGCACTTTAGCATATAAGATCTAGTTTTATTACACTGGTTGCTTAACTGGAACTCTAAACCTTCACCTTGGGCACCTAGCCTGTAAATAAGTGATTCCCAAGTGGAATTTGAAGATAGCCAGTAAGAAATAGGGAAAAATGTACACAAAAACCCATACCCTCTTTGGGTCATATATGCTCTATTAACTGCAAAGACATATTGTCTTCCAGGAGTAACATAAATGAAGAAGCCAGAGGAAAACAGAACCTTATGTTTGGGAACTGGAAAAAAATTATTATTTACTCAGGAGATGCATCCATGTTGACAAATAGGTAGGTAGATAGATCCTGAAATTGCTACACAGTTTCAAAGAAGAATAAAATATACAGCCAAAACCAACAAAAAAATGTTTCAGCAAACAGTTAATTACTTGTTAACACATTAACCAATTAACATTAGGGAACAGATAAGCCAAACTGTTCATAAACTAGAAAAATAAACCAAAATGTGCTAGTGTTTTTTAATACATGGATTCCTACTCTTCACTTTTAAAAAAACAGATACTGACTAATTTGAATTTAAGTTTTCAGGACAGAGAAATTTCCCTTTCTCTGAAAAGACCATTACTTGTGTACTAACAAGACTAATAAATGGTCCCCTGCAGCATAAAGTCATTAGAGTGAGCCTCCCCTTTTGGGAACAGAATTAGAGAAATATTTAGACGGTACTACCACTGAAACCTTTATAATCCAATGACACCGAAGGTGGACTGGCTGCAGCAGGAGCAACAATTTGTTTTAGTTGGTGGTTTAGAGCCTATTGAGAAAATTTGAAAATTGAATTAAGAGATGAAAACCTTTGGAAGAACAGTTTTGTAACTACTTTAAAAGAAAAGTGAGCTTTATTGCCAAAGAAGTAAGTCAGTTTAAATGGAAAAAAACCCCACACAATTCCATTCTCCCATGACTAAAGACTAAAAATATAACCTTGTCTCCTCTCTTGTGAGTAAGAAAACCCATTCATCAGTTTTTTTAGCAACTTTTGATACATTAACTTATTCTATTTCGGTTGCATCAAAGACCAAAAAAGCGAAGGAATTTGTCTGGCTGCACTTTGGTTTGGGCTTGACACATAGATTTCCAGTCAAGTGAAAGAATTTAATTTTTATGATGGAGACGTTTTAGTAAGGAGTTACCCTGACTTGGCAGGTCATGAAAGAGGAGTAAGAAAAAAATACTAGAGGCTGCTCTCATTTTTATGGGAGCCAAGGCTTCCTTACAGATATATCATAAGAAAACATCCTTGCCATTTTATTCTTTATTGCTTTAGTGTATGAGCCACCATTATTTTTAAATTATAGGAAATTTTAAAGAACATATGACTCTGAGCACAAATGAATAAATGATTCCTTTGAAGATTATACTTCACAAGATGTTGTGGCCTAATATAACATTTAAGATATGTAATAGTATCCATCGTTGGCTAAGACAAATATTATCACAGCAATCAAAAAGCAGAGTTCCTACAACAGTAAGTGGAAGCTGCTTATCAAATTATGTATCCCACATGGCCCAAATAATAGGATTCTCCACACTGTGTAAGTGGAAGTATTAGTAAATCTGAAGATGAAGCAATAAATTACTACATTTAAGTAATATTTTTCCCCAGTAAATACTATTTCTTCTTCACAAAAAAGGGATGCCAGTTGCTTTCATTTTGTTTAACAATAATTACATCACTGATAAAAGGAGATATATATTTAGCCTGTGTTAGCATTGGAAAAAAAAATACCCCAAACATCTTACTTATGTGTTCTTTTTCCTATTTCAGATCAGAACTTTCTATAATAATTCTGCATAATAAGCTGGATAACATCACAAGGAGAATTATTTTTTAATGGTCATTTCCCTCCATCAAAGGATATGGAAAGAATCAAACTTGAACTAAACAAAAGAACAGGCAGCTGAGGAGAGCAAGAAGTGTCAGCAATGTTTCTCTTCATTTGGATTCCATAGCAACTACAGTAAGCTTATAGAACAAATCACTGTGAATTTTAAAGTTGTGTATTTCTACATCAAAACCCCAAACTTCAGCACGCAACACAAGAAGTGTGCAGTAGATCTATCAGTAGCAACACGAGATGACAAATGGTCATGCGCACAGTGCTGGGAAGGCCTCTCAAATGGCACACACTCCTGAAATTCAACCATGTTGCCTTTGGATTGTGCCTTCACATACTTGGCAAGCAGGATCAGTATCCTCAGACAAACCATCCACGTAAGACAATCTGTGCAGTTTTGTCATGCCAATTCCACTGTTGGGGTTTCCCCCTCCCCCCCAATTCTGCCACACAAATTGTCATTGAAGGTAAGAGCTTTTTCATAAAGGCTTATCCCCACCTTTTGGCATTGCAAAGCAGCTGTGATTAACCGTGGTGTGTGCACGTGTGGGAAAGTCACAGGCCTTTCTTTTGGTTTGAGCAAAGGCCAAGGTAGCTGGCACCACATACTGCAATCCAGAATTCCTTTGTTGTCCCTTATAAGAAGACACAAAAATGCTAATTTTCCACATCACAACCAGAATTTTATGCTGGTCTTCTGTGATCCCATAGGGTTTCCAAAGTAATAATAAGATGGCACGCTAACTTGTCTGTAAAAAGGTACTTCCAACAAATTCTCTAGGCCCGCTATCAAGGAATGGAGCTCTTTTCTGGCAAGCCAAATGGCAATATTTTGTGAATATAATCAAGGAAGTAATTAGATTAAAGTTAATTTGTTATCTTCACCTGATGCCACAAAGTTTCACAGTGAAGGAAAATTTTATATATTGTTTACATATTTGTATATGTTGACTTTAACCCAGTTACAGTTTGTATGATTGATTTGAACTCTGTAACAACTGTACAATGAACTACCTGGAACCTATGAGCTATTGTATTCATAAAGGAGAATTGAGTGTTTTCACTTGGTGAATACACTCGATTCCTTCATATCCTCCATTCCTTCTAGTATGAAGTAGACTGTTTTCAGCATTTATTATTTAAACATTCGGCTTCACAGTAAGATATTTGCCCTGTATTACAATAGCTTGTATGAGCATACTGCTTATATAGCAAAAATTTCTAAAAAACTCTTTCATTCTGCAATTATTTGGCATTCAGAAACACCCTGAGGAAAGGATGTTTGTATATAACAACATTTTCTTATTAAAAGATAAGATGTTTTCTTATTAGACATCTTTTATGGATTTTTTCAGTGCTTTCTAATGTAATTTTCTAAAGAATTTTCAGCATCCATAGTAGTCAAGTGATAAGTTGTACCATGAAGTCCATAGTCAAGGCATCAACGGAAGTTCAGGTGTAACTCCTGCTGGTACTTCAGGTAGAGGGAGAAGAAGAATAAAGCACATTTAGATGACAACTTAACCTCCTCTTCTCCTTTTAGGTAATTTAGTGCATATTTAGACATACAGAGTCTTTTTAACTTCTCTGGAATACAAAAACTATGTCTGCTTCATCTCTTATTAACTGTGCTTATGACCTATTTAACAGGATATAAACATTTCCAGTTTAAACCAATAAAGTGGTTACTCTGCTTGCCTACAGTCTGTTGAAGAGAATTTTAAGGTTCATTTTCCTGGACCCCCTGGCACCCAAAGTGCTTTGAATGTTTCAAACAGTTTTGCAAACCAAGCATTTAAGTAAACCAAATTTAACACAAGTAGTATTTATTTTTCATATTTCTTTGCCCCAGTAATGTCTGCTAAATAGAATTCTCCCTTCCCACTATGCTTCCTCTCAGGAGACTCATTGGTCATGTATATTGAAGGATAACAAATTCTTACTTCTCCTGCTTTGTGCAATCAGCTGAGAGCAACCAGCAGAAATCAAGCCTCAAGCTAAAGTTGTACTATTGGACCGGTAAAAACTAAGCATTATTTGAACTGCAGTTGCTGGGAAATACCAGTGCTATTTCTTCTGAGAGATTTGTAATCTAATGAATTAAAGTAATTTTATTATTCTGCAGCCACACATGCAATTTACGTTCTGCAGAATGATAGCCTCTAATAGCAACCCCAGTAAAGTCAAACTAATAAAAAACCCCACTTTATGCTTTCTAGAAAGCAGACACTACATTGACATCAAAACAGCAAGTTTAAAACTAGAGAGCAGAGGGTTTATTGTGGAATCTTCCATCAAGCTAAACACTGTCTGTACACACCATATGATTTTTCTTCATCAAGACTGTTGTCCTTTTGCTGTGCTTTCCACTACTTTCCTCTTTAAAAGTCATTAATCTCATTACACTCCAGAAGTGAGGGTTAGGGAGTAGGAGTATGAGGAGGTGGCATGAAGATAATTTTAGAAAACAAACTGAAACTTTTCTAGTGAAAGATTTTGGCAGTAAAAATTAAGAAACCAGATTTGCTTGTGACAAGTTGACCCCATTTTCCAATTCAAATATGACTTTATGTTAAACTCAAAATAGAGTCATAAGGAAAAAAACCATAATTACTTTTCCATAGCAAAAAAAACAGAAACATCAAAACCCTTTCAAATTGCAGAAATTATTTTTAGAAAGAGCATATCTCAGTAAGGCTGGGAAAGGGCACGTATATTGTTAGAATTCCTGCTACAAGTATTTTGCTTTACCTGGGTGATAACAGAGGTTTGCATTTTAGGAATTTATGTTTATAGCAGTTTCACCAGACAAAGGATCATAAATTCTTATTGGCAGCCTATTTGCACTCACTTGCAGCTTTTTATAGGGACAAAATGATCTTAAAAAGAAGATTTCTAGGGTCAAGATAGCATACCTGAACATCAATCCCCTTAGTAAATAATTCATTCCCAATGTGCTACTCCTATTTAAAAATACTAAAAGAATGTTCAGGTTTCTTTCAAGGCTTTGTTGCCACTTACATCACTCTTTCCCATCCTGTCCAACACTGATTCTGCTTTTGTTGTTATCACCTGTTTCCTGATGGAGGAGAACTCCGGGGAAAAATAATCCAAAACCACACAAAAGAACGCAAAAACCCAAACTCCCCATAAAACTCCAACATCCTATTTGTTTAGATATTCACTGAGATGAACAAAACCCAAACATTCTCTTTTTCTTGTGCAAGTATGAACC
The DNA here is from genome assembly GCA_013397865.1 of Struthidea cinerea. Lineage (NCBI taxonomy): Eukaryota > Metazoa > Chordata > Aves > Passeriformes > Corcoracidae > Struthidea > Struthidea cinerea. The sequence goes on from VZTI01005493.1 coordinate 561,095, forward strand.
ATGCAACTTCTCTTATAGCTGCAGTGAAGCCTCTCTGGTATGATATTTTCATGTTCATTAATTATGTCTGTAGACCGCGCATAGTCGGTGAGATGTTAATAATGAGAGCCTATGACATAACTAGTAGGCGATTCACTGTTTTTGTAAAATATTCCTTTTATGTTTCTTTAACAATTTCTGCTCCCTGCTAAACTTTATTAATATAATTTTTTTTGCATTTTTCCATCATATATACCCAGCAAAACAAGAGAATATTTTCTTTTAAATTATCAGCATTTCCACTGATATACTTAAAAAAATGCAGTGTTTCTAGTATTTAGTGCATAAAAAAAAAAAGAAATTTAATAATTTACAGTCCTTGAACAGGGAAAAATACTCAGTGCTTTGCCCTATAGTTCATCATCTCTTCCTTTGTCATCATACTCTGCTTATTTTCCTTTTAGCCAATTTCCTTGGGCACCTAAGAGAAAGAAGAGTTCCATTATTGGCAACTCCTTATCAGTCATAAACCCCAACCAAACAAGAACCAAACCTGGACCACAGTCAAGATCAAGCATTTCTCTAGGCCTTTACAGTAAAGTAAGTGAAGTTTCAGTTACCAGCAGGTGATCAAACATCCTGTAAAACAAGGAGTAAAACAGATTCGCTCTTTTATCTCCTTTGAGAAATCCCTGCAGAAAATAGTGACCTCTATGTTTAACACTTTGTTTTTAAAGCATTTTATATAATTCAAATAGAATTCAAATTCACCCACTTAGAATTCTAGAGTATTGTTAAGAATCTTGGTGACTCCTAACAGAGTTTCAAACTGTTAGATTATAAATTTACCAACTTCTTGTGTGTTTCAATAGGATTCAATTGATTTCATTAGTCTTGCATCAGAATCTGCCTTCCACCCCAATAGTCACGACTCGGGATACTAAGCACTACAAAAGACACTTCCCCAGCGCAAGAGACATTGAAGAGAAAGTAAATAGGTTTTACAATCAACATTATGTATTTCTAGCGGCGGCGGCTCAGCAAGAGACGCCCCCGGGCCCGGGCAGTGCTGGCGCAGGAGCGGCACCGGCGCCGGGGAAAAGCCCCGGACCCGCGGGGCGGGCTCGGCCGGGGACCGTGCGACCCGGCCTGCCCCGAGGGTATCGGCAGCACCGCACAGCGCAGGAACAGCGGCGCAGCCTCCCCCGTTCGCCACTATGCATGGACCAGAAGTGAAACATGGAGCAACCAAAAGGATGCCGCCCCAGCAGAAGAAAGAACGCGGTAAGCGACAAAAGCAGCTGCTGCGTGAGACTCCAACCAGCACCGATCTCCAAAGTCAACAACAACCAGCTGCCTCACCATTTTCAACTGTTTTACCATTTTTTCTGTTGTATAAAAATAAACCCTTCCCTTTTCAATTTTATATGAAAGGGGGAGATGTGGGGTTCAGTTTACCCACTGCCTTTCTGTCACACATTGCTCCCCCACCTTTCCCTTGCCCCTAGACCTGGCCACTCCCTCAGGTTCTCCCTATTGGTTTCTGTACCCCAACTCCGCTCATGTACCGCCCCTGTGATCTGAGAAAACCTCCGTGCTCCCTGGCCACGGGATCCCTCTGCCTCTGGGGGTCGCCGGGTCGAGATGTGACCATTAAAGGTCGTCTGAAAGCCTCATGGAGAGATCCTTCTCGCCTCCTTCGCCATCACTGTGTTGTAAAGCTGGTAGCTAGCCAGAGCAAAACTGCGGGGCAATCTGGAGTGGACTACGGGAGGAGAGAATGGCTGCCCTGCCCTAAGAAGCCCCCACTGCGCTCCCAGGGAAGGCTGCAGCGTGCTAGACTAAACCTAGCGTTTACAACAATTTCTAACTATGTATGTGTAGTGTTGAAGATCACTGGTAGCTCAGAAACATTCTGTAGGTGTCACCGTGAGGAACTATCCATAACTTTTATGAGAATTATTGCTAAGTTGAAGTTATACAGATATATAAAGAAGCCACACAACACAAAATATTAGCTGTCCTAACAGTACTTAATGTTACATTATCTCTGCTGTGTAGTATTTTGGAGTGCCAAAGCACTGAAGATTTCAAGTAAGTTAACATCTTCACCATGCCCAGCAAGCCACTGAATTTTATTAACATTTTCAGCGTGTATTCTCAGCATGAAATTCCTTTTAAAAAGCAGGCAGACATATGTACCTGTTTAAACCAACAGAAGGATACACTTCCCTGTTTCACAAGAAAGTTCAGCTGCTGACAAACAAGGTAACAGGGATAAGGTCTTAATTTGAATAAGGTAGTGTCTTTCCCATATCCTTTCCCTCAGGCTGGAAATGTGAGTAACCTGTAAGTTTGTGTTGAGTTCCAATCGAGTTCTGCAGTTACAGAAAGAAATATGAGATAGGCAGTTAATTTACCTAAAAGAGATAAAGACAATTCTGAGCCTCAGACAGCTAATATTCAGTAATATTCCCTCTCTGCTGGACACTGTGTTGTTGATTCTTGGGGGCATGAGAGTGGTGGTGTCAAGTCAGGAGGAAATTACTAGAATGCTATTTTTGCACTAGAGACACAGACTTGTGCCTTTTGACAGCCCTAAAGAGTTTAAATAGGCAAAATAGCCAGATAGAATATTGTTCTGTTTGTGAGAACTATATTTGTGACACACAAGCTGTTTTCTGCTATACTCCTCACATTTGCTTCTTGTATGTGTATGCCTTCATTTTTCATGCTTATCTCATTAAAAACACTTCTGTTGAAGCCATACCTGGAAGTTTCTTCAATCCAAAGCTACGTCACATTTTTTCCCTGGCTTTTTTTTTCTCCCCGTTGTGCCATCTGGAGATCACAGACACCTGGGCTAAAATACTTATTATGCTTATTGAGCCAAATATACAGCATTCGTGTCCTCAACAGGCTGTTGTCACTATCTCAGTAAAGACATTGCTTAGCACATGACATTACATTTGCCCTCTGACAGACTCTGTAGCCTCTCACCAGTGGATGAGCTATGGCCTACACTACAGACCAAAGATAACATGGAACCCTTGACCAGGAAGTGACTGTGGAGGGATACTTGAACTACTTCAGCTTTACTGCAGTTGCTGTCATGAATATTTATTTGAACCTTGTGTCAAGACTTTGAGTGCACCAACAAGGCTTCAGCTGTCCCCATTTCACCTGGGACCTCCACCCACTTGGTCTCAAGTTCACACAAATTCCCTGATTTAGAAAAAACAAACAAACAAACAAAAAAAAACCAAACAAAACCAACCAAACACAAAAAGCTAACAAAGAAACCCCAAGGCACAAAAGTCATGATAGATGACTGATCAGTTACATATGCACCATTTACCAGGAGGTCCTAATTAAGAAAAAAAAAAGCAAATTCTTCTGTGACAAATTGTACTCAAGAACAACTACATTGAAATCAATCTTCCAGAAAGTTGAGTTTTAGGAAGAGAACAAAACAGCTTTTGACAGCTTTTATCTAAAATGTGTTTGAACTGACCTCTAGAGTATGATTAAAATCATATTAAATTTGCAGCATACAACTATAAAGAGACCATCCTGTGACGCAGTTTGCAACCTCAGGATAAGAGAAACAAACATAATTCGGCAAAGAAAAGGTGTAAGAAAGATGCCAAGGAGAGAAAAAAGGCAGGTACAAATAGGGCACTAAGCAATTTTCACAGCATATGCCTACTTTTCTGCTAGTACGTAACATAATTACTTCAAAAGTACTGTTACAGTGGAAAAGAAAAACTCCTTTGAAGCTTTCCTCTTAAGCCTTCTTTCAGTCCTCCTGTAGCCTCTCTTCAAAGGGGTTTTCCTCAGGGGCTTGGCTAAACAATGCAAACACTTTGGTGCAGTTTATTCTGCCTGACAGAGTTCTTACAGATAACAGGTAACTGCAAATTAGAGTCTAGCAGGATTCTGAAGCACTGCTAAGCCTCTAACTACAACCTCAAGCCTTCAAGTCCTTTAAATTCTGGCCCAGGATCAGAGACTCTTAAATTTGAGCTGGACTAAATTACTTAAAGTGATATTTAGCATATCAGATGACTGTATGGTCCTTCAACAGAAATAGTTACCCACAGATTCTACTGTCCTCATTTTCTAAGCTCAAATTTTGTCTCAATTTTTCTTTATCTCTATGAATTTTAGCTATAAAATGAGAATTAATTTTACCTGTAAGAAACCTAACCCCAAAGCAATGTTCTATGGGTTATAAAAGATAGTATCTTTAAACTTTTACTGTCTTCAAGACAGCTTTGAAACTAACTTAAGACATGAGCAAAAGATGAGTTAATAAGTGCTCAAGTTATACTAAGGATATTGAAGTATTTATTAAAGCAATATAAGTAGGAATTTAATTTCAACTATTTTTAGTGCAACATTATAGATTGTTATAGACTAAAGTTTCAGTTAAATGCTTATAGTTTTTTCCCTCTTTTTTTTCTATGTTTTAAAAAGAGAAGAAATCACCACTTGATCTCCCCACCCCCTAAACAAAAAAAAAATTGAAATTTGCCAATTTAGACAGTAGTAATCTGTGAACACACTCTTCCAACTCTGGTATGCAGGCAAAAAGGACAGTCAGTACCCACAGCACTTCTGCACTGCTCAGTTCATATCAGTGGATCTTTTTATTTATCATGGTTAAGCTACAGCAACAGTACCTGATCTTTGCAAAAGATGCACCATATATCTTCTTGAGATGTGCAGCTGCTGGTCACATCCAGAAGCATCAGATAGGTGTTAAATCCATAATTCCATCAGTAGGAGACTCTGTACCCTGATTTGAGAATCATCTGGGAATATCAGTATCTGAAGGAGCCACAGAGGGCCCTAAGCCACCACTGGCATACTGCTTTGAATAACTCTTCTGCCCAGAGAGGCAGGAAAGTACAAATAACTCTAGGTTATACAGTACTCTAGGATGCCTTAAGTCCTGGCATCCTTGCCATTGCTTGCCTTCAGAAGTAATCTGAATCAGTCCAGACACCTCCTCTTCCTTAAATGAAGACCAAAATATGAATCAGACCTTAGCAACCACTCCTTCCTCTTCCCTGTGACCTTTCTAAGTCAACTGCCTGCCCTGCAAAAATACCTTCCGTGACTCCTCCAGGAATGCTCCTCAGCTGGTACCAGAACATCTCCTTTCACAGCAGCTACTTCCTGGACTCTTCATCACAGCAGGAGATCATTAAGCTCTTCATTAATCCTGCTCTCCTATTCTTCTGAAAGATAGGATTAGGTTTAGGAATACAATATACATATTTTTGCAGATCCTGAGGTATCAAACTTAATTTCTCATGGGTTCATGTGAAAAATACTATTTTTAAAGTTGATTTAAGCTTTCATCAGAGTGATTTAATGTTTCACCTCCTGAATAAACACTTTGTGAGACCACAAAATAATTCTTTCAATTGTTGGAGGATTAAACTTTGTTTCCATTTTCTTAGAAGATGTGCAGCCAGATAACCCATGAAATGTAAACAGATTTTATGCCCTTAACTGCTTTTAAAAGGATTTACATATTTCTATGCAATTAAAGAAAACATCTATGCAATGGAAAAAAAGGGCACAATTTTTTAAAAACACATTTAAAATTATTTACAAATATATGACATGAAAAGATGTGAATTGTTTAGTACAACTTCAAACAAAAAATATTTTTCCCTGATAGTGAATGACAATGCACTAAGCAATGAAATGAAACATAGACATACCTTACATCAAAAGTAGTTTGTCTTCTAGAAATTCAGATTCACATCCTTAAAACATTTACCTTTAATTTTTCGGGTTTTGCCATACATACAGCAAAGTTTTGATGATAGATTATCCAATTAAAATTTGTAAAGGTACAAAGGTATTAACAATCAGAGCATTAAGCTGCATTTTTCTGTAGCTGCAAATTGCTTTACTATAGCCTATTTTTATGTTTCTTTTCACATAATCACCTCAGAGAAGTGAACTGACACACTGCTAACCTTTTGCCACTTCTGAAATAACATTCTGGAAGTAATCACAAATCTTTGTGATCCATCTTTCTTCAGCTTTCCTCTTTACATGTTCATGTCTTTTTTCCTCCTCTGAAGTAGTCTAAACAGACATGAAATCATGAAACATACAAAGGCAATAGTTATTCATAAACATTTATTAGCTAATAAATTCCAGATAGTTCATGATTATTCATCAACAAATAATGAACTGAAGTGAAATGATTTATTCACAATTACTTTATGTCTTCAGCATCTTGCATTAATTATTGTAGGTTTGATTCCTTTTGAGTAACTCCAGTTAGCATCTGTCGTGATTAACAAGGATAGCATGCACTGTTACACAAATGACAGACTTCCAGAGAGCGAGACACATAAAGAATAATTTTCAGTTGCTTATTTTATCCTTAATCACTTACATATCACTATTTATAAGATGAAAATTCACCTATATGAGAATGGTAGGAAAAATTTTCTATTCTAAAATTAAAATAAGTAAAAAATATAAAAATACCGTGGGAAATTATAGTTGTTAGTTCTGCCTCTCTTTCTTGAAGAAGGATTAAAATGATGTTTGAGAGTTTTCTTTACAAGCATCTAAGTAAAAAATACAGATGCCTAAATATAGCTGTATGTTTCTTTCTTAAAAGTACAGCTCACCAGTTGATGTCTTGTATTTACATGGAATATAAAGGGGAAAATGGAATAAAATATAAACGGAATAAAATATATATTTTTTTCTAATTATATTAAAACTCAGCTATTCTACTGTTTGGCTTTGGGGTTTTTGGTTTGGGTTTTTTTGTTTGTTTGTTCGCTTTTGTTTTGTTTCTTTCCCCACAAAATATGTCCATTATAATTTACTTCCTATATATATATGGAAAAGCAGGTGGATTGTACAAGGAGATAGAATCCCATATGCACTATAAAGACCTGCCTGAAACAGTGTGATCAGAGTTAAAAGAAAAAGAAATACCTCAGGTTATTGGGTCACTTTTTTGTTTTAAATATAAAATAAATATATTTACTGATAAGAGTTTGGGGACAGTGGTGAAATTTATGCATCAGAAATTGTGAATCTATTTCCCCTGGTTTATATTACTAACAAGGTTCTTTTCAATACAATGATCTGTCTGTTCCACACATTCAGCAAAAGTGGCCTTTTGTTGTATCCCTATTCTCACTTATTTACCTTCTTCATATATACCAAAGTGGGAATGGCTAAAATCCTTTTCTATGACCTTAAATATCCTCAGATTAAAATTTCCTATAAATCTTTTTTTTTCCCAGATAAATTATTTTTTTTTTTTTTTTTTTTCTGACTATACTATGTTATTGCTCCTTGTAATTTTAAAGGATGCCAGCAAAATATTTTCTTGTCTCCTTTAGGTGCTACAGCTGTCTTTTCTGGGCACTGCCTGGAAGTATTTTATGTTGCATGTTTAAAGCAGTGTCTGGCTAGAGTCCTTCTTTGGTTAGAGTAGCTTTTTAGTTTCATATAACTTAAGGCACTGAAAGGCTTCCAAGGCAGAAGTGGGAAAGGCAGAACATCTCACCACATACTAAGTGTCAAGGAATCCCTGTGAGTTGAAACCCTGCTGTCTGAATTGTTGCCTTGTCTTGACTGCTTATTGAAGCAAAGGTGGGTGTGAAGAACTGCGGGGTGCACGCTGCTTTTTGCTGGGAGGAAAACCAGAATGGAAAGGAAAATACAAGAGGGCATGCCCTGTATATTGCAATACCAGGGGCTCAGGACTCTAATGTACATCATGGAAGGCATCACTCCACTTGAGAGAGCATGCGAGACAAACCTTTCCTGTGCTTCTTATAGAAACAACTCATACATTTAAGATCAGAAATATATATTGGATCTTACCAGAGATTCAACAAAGCACATTTTGACATGCTATTTTCATGAAATTGCTATGTAATAAAGAAATTACAGAAATTGTTCTCTGATAAATGACAAAGTTATAAAAATACTTTCAAGTGCTACAACCAGAGGATTACCATTAGTACTCACTAAATTAGAGAGCAGGGCCTCGGACATGCCCTCGTATTTTGATTATTGAAGAAGACATCGAAAGAGTTCCTACAGACATACCCAAAATAAAGCAAAAGTGAGCTTGTTATAATTTGGCTTGTTATAAATACCTTGCACCAATTACTTTGCTGTGGACTCAGGTTTCTTGTTTACTGTCCCACAATCTGGTTTTCTATTAGTCAGGCTTTAAAGGTATCTACAAGTTTGCCTGTGTCATAAACTCACAACTCCAATTGCTCTTTCTTTCATTATGAACCCCTAAACTTTTCTTCTGGCACCTTTTATATTACTGAAATTTTAAAGAAAATGTGTGTGAAACGCATGTAAGGGGAAATGTGAGTTTCTAACTAGACAAGTGAGGAGTGTTGCTATAGTACTTATAAATAAGCATACATACAAAGGCAGGTGGCACAGATGATGCAAATCCTAAAATTAAGAACTCTATGTGTCACCTAGATAAATATTTTGACCTTATGGAATCACATGTACACAAAAAATCAACAAAGGATGAGCTAGAAGAGAGCATAGTTTACTCCTAAATAGCCAGTTTACACTTATTACATCAATAATTTAATTATGAAAAATAGATATATGTGTAAAAAATACCCTTGCATTCTGTTGTCTTCATCAACACAATTGCAACTTGTCATTTTTATTGTTTTCCATGATTTTATTCCACAGGTATTTTATTTTTAATATCTGGACTGCTCTAAGGATTCAACATCACTATTTCTTTAAATAAGAATGTTCTAGGGGAAAATAGGAGATTTTTGCTTGGACTGTTCTAACACTTTTGTGTCACAGTGAAACCTCAATAATCTCAAATTAGGAGAAACTCTTCCAGACTTAAGACAGAATCCTGACCTGCTGAGACAGGGAGTAGAATCTACATGTCTGCACAAAAAAACCCAAAGCGGGCTGTGTGTCATTGGAAATATATCCTACCCAGCATGCTGGAAACAGACAAGGCCAGGAAACTAGGTAGAAGTTCCAAAGGAACATTTTCATTCCATGCTTTCAGAAGCAATGCTTTAATGACAACAATGCTACAATTCTGTGACAATCCTGACTCTGATAGACTTACAGAGACAACAACTATGTGCTGAATTGTGCACTTGGACAAAAGGAAAAATACATAGGTTATTAAGACACAGGTGAAACAGAACCAGAAGTTGTCTATATGCTAAAGAGGATCCCTTAATTTGCTTCAAATCTGACGTTTTCAGGTCTACAGGTGTTTATAATTTACTGATAGCTCAGTTTCTTACATATGTAAGTTTGGTTACAAAATATTTATTGTATCATCTTGCTTATAATTCCTAGTTGTAAAGCAGGACCCCCTTAGATATAGTACATAGATATAAAAAACAACCCCTGCCCCAAAGGCCTTACAGGCCAACAATAAGAGAAAACAGATGGGCAGAGACAGATGGGGGAACAGAAGGAAATAATGAGACTTCTATGATGGATATAAGAAATGTAATTAGGCTGAGCATTTACCCGTGCATTGTAAAGTTTGCCATGAATATGATGGCAGACAGATTTTTCAGAGACGTTCTGCATTACAGACCTTTTCTGTCTCCTGCTGTAACAAGGGCACTTCTGCCACACAAAGTAGCACAGTTCAGAAGTTACTTGCTCAGTAATTGCTTACTCATGTACACTTTGTTTAAGTGTCTCTTGGAAATTAGCCAGCTTCTGAGCCCTTTCACAGTGGGAAGATAAGGCAGAGATAGTGTTTAAAGCTTTTCCTACAATTCCATTTTGTTAATGAAGCATCATCAGTTTGATAACATTCTGATGACCCTGCTTCCTAACAAGGGAATGAGAGATAATAAAAGGATATTATTTATATATAAATATATTATTATTATTTCATAAGTACTTTTCTCCTCCCCATGTTGTTACTTTGGTAGCAGAAGGCTGAAATTAGCTCCTGACTGAAACAAATTTACAGGTCTTTAGTTGTTTACTTATATCTATTTATGTTTGCAAAATTTTGCTTTACTAGAAACTGAAGATCTAATGATTTTGTTGTGTAATGAAGAAAATACATGAAGGATGGTTAGGTCACCTTTGGTTTTGAGCATGAATCAAACAGTCTCCACAGAAGAAATAATGATTAAGTTAAACAAGACAAAATATATCTGTCTTGTTTGTTTCATACTACATGCACAGGACATCTGCTCAGCTAGAAAAAAGACTGCATTTTTTTAAGGTTAAAAAAATGCCATGAAGTATCCAAATTAATATATTGTGTTGTATTGCCAAGCAGGAATACATTTTTCTTGTCAAACACAGACATTTGGGCTTGTAGTATGAATATGGTAAATAAAATAAATGGTTAAGCATGCTTTCTCTCTAGAATTCAGATGTCTCTTGCACCTTAAAACACATATGGAACTCTCAGCATTGCTTCCCAGAAATGCTAAAACCAACACATTCATCCAAAAATAAAACAATAAATCATAAAGGTTATTGATCATTCAATTAAAGAGGCACTTTGCAGTAAGCATCTTCATAATCCTGCACTAAGACTTGATATTTGAGGAATAGTAAAATTTTCTGATCCTTTAATTCTGAACATGGAGCAATTCACATTTAAAGCAGAACTTTCTTAATTATGCTAAATTTTGATTGAAATTCTAGGTAGGATTGACAGAAATTATGTATCTGCCTGTGTGCTGTTATGGGAAGCAATGTTAAAGGACTGCAGAGCACAACTTCACTCTGGATAAAACAGGATAATACACTGGAAAGAAAACAAAAAGTCTTCAGTTATACAATCAGATCATGTAAAGTCACAACAGTTTTTGATGGTCAGCAACTACCAATTCCCATGGAAAGGAATATAGGAGTGGGATAATGACACTATCGAACTTTACATTGAAGTCCTTTTATGTTCAATCTCTTAGTCATCACAAAAGCACCTGGAATTCTTCACATAAGTTACGCGCACCAGGGAATTGTTCTTTTCATGCACAAAATCCTAGTTTTTCTTCTCTTTGCACCAACTAAGAAAGAGGATCAATTCAGATCTGGTTCCACTGAATTAAATGTAAAACTACTGGTGCCTTCAGTGTGAAGAGATTTCACTTGAAAATGTATTTTCTTCTTTCTTTTTCTGCCTCACAGAAGAGCTCTGAAGTGTCTGAGAAAAAAAAAAATCCAGCTATTTCATGTGAAGGAGCTAGAGCGAAGGTGGGGCAAATTGGGTAGCACCTTAACTGCAATAACAACTAGAGTAAACACTCCTCTTGAAACATGCACTCAAGCCACATTCAGTTTTTCTTCAGCTTCACTTATAATTTCAGATTTGAACTACATAGGTACACAAAAGGCTTCTGACAGTTATTATTAAAACTAATGTTCCTTTAGAGTAGCCATAAATTATAGCCCAGCCAAATTTCTAGTCTGTTTTTATTTTCTTCTGCAATTTTCCTTCTCCCTTTTCTTTCCATATTTTTCTTCTTTTCTTATCTTACCTGATGGTACCCAGATGTGGGCTGGTCAAATTCACTTTTCCTGTGATATTCCTGTCTACACTGAAATGCCTGGCTAGTCTGCAAGCACCTTTAGATGTGCTGGCAAGGACAGCTCCATCAGGCAAGATAACTAGGAACGATGATTTCGACCTCACTTTGCCCAGATGCAAACAGCATTTATATTTATTCTTTTAACATTTGTGGTGTTCTTTACAGTTTTGCTTGTCACCTCTTAACACATCCTTCTCATTGTCAGAGACAGAATTGAAACATAGTACTGCAGTTAAGTCCTCCTCTGGAAACACTTGGCGAGTGAGTGACAGATAACCTCTGTGTGAGTTGAATTCTGAATAGTGAAACAAATGTAGTTATTTCCACTAAATCAACAAATAAGCTTGGGAAAGGAAGAGATGTGAGAACTTGGTCCTTAATAATACAGACATTTCGCTGAGTTGCAGCAAATTTTGTGTCCTTGTAGATAAGTAACTGCTCTGAGAAGAAACTGGTAAGGCAAAATCTGGCATTTCTTTAGCATTTATACAAAATGCCCCCAAATTATGTTTTTTTGTGAAGAATGGAGGTAAACTCCAAAACATCTCTTTGCTTTCTCAGACACATTTTTTCATCAGATTTTCTACTTCCTCTGACGCTGTCAAATGTGTCAGGTGTGTCTGTCTTTTGAACGTCTCACAAGACTGTAAAATGCTTAAAAAACAGCTTTCTTTTTGTGCTTCAAGCCTTGACCTTGATACTTAGGAAAATCTGGGCTACCAGATCATCTCAAAAAACCTGTCTAATCTCAAAAAAACCTGTCTATTGTTTAGCAGCTTTTTTAAAAATTAAGAGTTTTGGAAGACTAAACGGCCGGCAAAAGAGAGCTTTTGTTCCTATAATGAGAACCTCTGAGACTGAACACTGCAATACAAAATGGTCAATATAGCAACAAATTTTTATTACTGCCACACTTCATGGCTTGGTTCTTCACAATTACACAGTGTACAATGCAATACAGTCCAATGGAGCATAAAGTGTCCACAAATTCAGAAATATTCTGCTCTCACAAAATACAAACTATAAATTTCCTTGCATTTTACAAGTATTTAAGTCAGTAATATACAAAAACATTTAATAAGAACTCTAAATTTATTACTGGTGTGATTTTCAGGGATGACTTTAACTCTGGTTTCCAGTAAGGAATGGTGGAAATATATTTTTCAATAGTATACTGTTTTCAAACAGGCTATTGTTCTACATGTCCTTGTAGAGATTTGAAAGGTTACAAGATTTTAATAATTTAATTTTAGAGAGATCAATTTTGTATCAGAATGTATTTTGAAATATTTGGAAGCAGTTCCATTCATCTTCTGATTTTCTAGGTACTATCCAGCTGTGTTATGTAGGGCTCAAATGGCTTCAAGTGCTTTAAGAAATCTAATAAAAATTGAGCCGTTTCAAAGGAAAAGTAGATCTTACAAATGTGCCATGTACCTAACCTTAAGCCTCTAAATGTTTCACATTCTGAATTGCTTGCTTCTAAAAACCTAAAAGAGAACATAATGCCAGCAAGATTTTGCATCTGAAAGACATAAACCATAAAATTAGGCTAGTGGGTAAAAGAAATAAGCTGTTACTGATAGTGCTCATCAATATAAGACAGTGAGGATCACAGAAGGCATAAAACTGGCTTTCAGCCATCAAATCAGATATATTTCAAGAATCCAAAGTGAAATAATGATAGATTTTAGAAATTAAAATATACACATGAGTAATCTCCAACAGTCATCAACAACTGAACTTGTCTGTAGGCTGGACAAATCAGCACAAGCTTGTACTGAAATCTCATTATCTGATTGCATTTAGGAAAGTCCCCGAGCTAAAAGGTTTGATATCTTTCTCACGGTGTTAGAAGGAATTCAGACATTCAGAAGAAACTTATTGCAGTTGCCCTCTCGGCAACAAAACAGATGGGCAGCAAGGAATCATTCCCAAGAGCACTATATACCAGGCTCTCTGGACAACGTACCCATTTCACTCTGGGGTTTTCTGAACATGATCTCTCATCTATTTTATCAGAGTGAGCATGGTGACTGGTGTATATAACCAACATGCCCAAACTCAGTGAAAGTCTAGTGTCTACATACGTCTCCACATTTGTCACTTGGCAAGAATTTCTGATGAAGAGCTAACTTGTCTTAGGGAAAGAGATGATGGAAAGGACTAGGAAGAGAATTAAAAAGGACTAGGAAGTATCAAGTAAAACATGGCGCAGAGAGGTAGTGCTGACAGGTGATAGAGGTGAAGAGATATTGAGATAGGTGCTACTGAAAAAAAAATAGAACTAGCTGAATCTGGTTCTTAGGCAGAGGAGTGCACTCTTCTTGTTTTCTTTATTTTCCTAGCATTTCATTACTCTGTTTCCATCTCCTGATTTTAATTTCTATCTTCTTTTTCCCTCATCTTTATGCTTTCTCCTGTGTGTACCTCCCTCTTTTCACTCTCCATTTACTTAACTCCCTTCCAAACACCCATGGTTCCACCTCTTCTCACCTTCTCCTTGTTCAGGAGAGATAAAATATGTTTTCTAAAGGAAATTGCAGACATTAAATGTCAATAAAGACATTAAATTAGATTCATAAATTTGGGTTTAATAGTTACCCTTAAAAGCATTCAAGTTGAAAACTTAGACACTTTCATAAAGAATCAGTGTTTTGAATATACAGAAATCAATGCTGTGTCTGGCAGTATGTTTGACATGAAAAGATTTTAAAGGAAGTGAGTGACACATTGTGATGGGAATATATTATTTATTTGAAGACTGTAGTCATAATATATTAATGAAAGTAAGAATGACTGTTCTTAACAGTGATGATTACCATCCTCCCGGTTGAAAACATGTCCAGGCGCTGTCCAACAGCACCATGGACAGTGACAAACACGCTCCTGCGCTAAAGTTCAGCTGTTGCCACATTTCATCACTTCAAGCTCTTGACAGGAGCGTGCATGACTCAAGACATACTGAGCCTTTCACTTCTGTCATGGTCTATCCTCCAGCATTTAATATGTGAAATATTTGATTTGCACCAGAGGAGTATTTTAAACTTATTCTTGGATCAGGTTTACCTCCTGCTTGTAAAAATGCAGTATTTGTTTTCCTTCTCACACTAACTCTTGAAGTCCTCTCTAAAATCTATCTTCAGCTCATATTAATCTCCTATCCCCTGGTGAATCTCAGATTTCACTAGGAAAATGTTCCTATATGAGAATTACACTGTTTTACAGAAACCAAAGCTTTCCTAACAGTTTTCAATTAGGTAAAAGAGGTTCCTTAAAACACTATCCTTTCAGAACTTGACCAGTAACTCAATTGTGAAACAAGACTTCAGAATATATTCTAAAAGAAATCTCAGGAGGTGGAAGAAATTTGTTTAAAATGAAATTTGTTCAAAAACCACAGAGGGATCTTGTGCGGAATGCTCAAAATGACACCAAAATGACATTCTAATCACATATCCAAACTGCCATTCTATCTGTGCTATTGTTTTTGGATGCAAAAGACCCTCTCCAATGCATTGATTCTGATATTCAATCACACTATTAGACAGTTATAAATCTTCCAGTTCAGAATCTCACATTATAAAATGAAGCCACCTGCATTTTATTCCATCAGTTTAACCTGCATCATACAAAAAATGTTCAAGGTTCTTCTAATCTTACCCTTGAAGAATGTTCAGCAAAGACTTATATTACTGTTTATAAATTGAGTTCATATAAAGACAAAAACTCATTACAGTGAAAATAATATTCTTATATTTAGCTCTTTGGGAATAAAAGCAACACTGACACATACAATATTGCTATCTTCTTCAAAAGACTTGTGATTTTAAAATCACTGTGTCATGCCACAAAACAGGCAAATGTTTTCTGTAATTCTTTTTTTTTTCTGTAATACTTTTTTAAACTCACATTTCAGAACACAGGATAAATCACTGAAGTGCTTTCCCCACATTACTTTGCATGTATACTGCTGTTCATTGAAAGATTAAGTACAAGTGGAACATCAAGAGGAGCAATCAAGAGTTGATTTTGTATGCCAGCAGCTAGCTTGAAAACAAAAAGCCCTTAAACAATCAGCAGTGATTTCCCTGTAGTTTGGCTTACAGAGCCTGCGAATGCAAATCAATATAGTGTATCTTCAATGCTGCATATTTTACTCTAAAATTTGAGGCTTGTCATATTTGATTGTCTATAGATTCGTAGACTGTTACTCCACATCTACAGAATCTATAACTGTAATATCTGTGCTTTGAATTTTTAGTGTTTACTTGTCAAATTAAAGCTTTTAGATTTACCTGCAGTTCCATTTGTTAAGGATATGACCATAATCTTGGACATAGCCACCTAAGTCAGGATTAAAAAAACAGAAGCCAATACACTTGTGCTGGTTAGAAACCGAGTGAATTCAGCATGAATTTGAGCTTATCTTCTCCCAGGGGAAAAGGGCGTCCTTAATGTCTACGAGTTTTCAGTAACATTAAGCCATCATTTAAAAAGCACTTTTCCATTTCAATTTGAAAAGACTTAGTTTTAAAGCTTAGTTTTAGAGCTTAGTTTTCTCACATAGAGGGACAACAAGTGGAAAAAAAAACAGCCAAAAGAGGTTATCATACAGTCTTCTGATTTAATTGACACAAAAAAATTCCTGCCCTGTAAACTATTACTCTTTTTTTAAAGTTGTTTTCTGAGTATTTGTTTGTTTGTTTTACAAAAAGATCAACATTCTTATGTAAAGAAGTACTTCTGTATCAGATTTGGTTTTTTGCTTTTTTTATTGCACCAGATTGGACCCTTACAATTTCTTTCTGACAGAATGACAACGCACTGACAGATATTATTTCTGAAAACAGACTTCTGTGGATCTACTCTAAAACCACAGATGCTTAAGTGTTCCTGGACCATGTCTGAAAGCCATAAACCTGCATTTACATTTTTCCCAGTAGCAACTAGATGCACGAGTTATTATTTTGAGGTATTTCATGGAAACAAAGTTTCATATTCATAACTCTTTTTCTACTTTATCCATGACATCCCTCTCTGAGACACTGTATCCATATTTCAAATGTACTGATGCCTGCTGTCTCAGGGAAATTCTGCAGAAAGAGAGGAGTTTGCACTTTTGAGCTGAGGGTGTGTGGGAGACAAACTGGTCACGTTCAACAGCTGCAGCAGTTATTTGTAGTCTAAAATCGGCCAGACGGGCTTAGATGTGCAAAGAAAAAAAGTGCTTGCTGAGGTGTTATCCTAGCAGTAAAATCGCTATATATAGCTCACACAGCCTGTGAATGAACAGCCTTGCAAAAAACCCACTCCCTAAAATGGGGGCAAAAAAAAAAAAAAGAAAAAGAAGAAATATTCACAGGAAATATCTGAGGAGTTCTTTTTTTTTTCACAGGGGAATTGTGTCTCCTTATTTGCTATTATTGATCTTTTTATGAAACCTTGCATTTTTGGTTTACCTTCGTGGAGAAAGTGAGTGAATCATGCTCTGAAACCGTAAAGTTTCTTACTCTGTGAGTGGAGAATAATTAATTAAAAATGGTTCATATAGTACCTTATGAGTCACAGCTTGTGCGTAATATGATGACAAGCCATCATGTGCAGTGTTTAGCTCTTGAACTCCATTTGTCTCCATTTGTAAAAGATATGAACCTTATGCCAGATTCCCAAATCATGCAGAAATTTGAGAGCCCAACCTTGGTTTTTCCCCCCAAATCCATTGTGTAACATTGCCCAATTTTGGTGCTATCCTTCCCAGTACGCAAAATTATGTTAAATAAGATTCCTGTGGATAAAACAGTGCTTGAAGTTCTTTAAATCATTCTTTACCAGCCCAGAGGACAGCAAGTTTCTTAACTATGGTAGGTATCATGTCTTACTCACTGACTCCAAAAGGCTGCAATTCCAAAGTGGAAAGAAATATGACAAACCCCGTACCTACTGGCAGATCCAATTTTAGTACGTGTCTTTCAAAGCTATCATAATTTCAGACAAAAATGTCTCACCTAATATTTTTTCATCCCGAGATGCTTCATTTCCACATGAATATCTGTTCTGTCTTTCCTGAAAGCCAGATATGTACAATATACAAGTATAGTCATAGGGTGAGCTGAACAGGTTACAGTTTTGTAAGCGTCATGTTAAAACATTACCAAGCTATCATTATGTATATTATCTGAGGTGTAATTATCTTTTATGACCTTTTCAGTGCATTCCTGTTATATCTTTTAATACAGAACAATTACTGTTAATTAATGGTTGCTGATGCAACAGGCAAGCCATGTTGGATTGCAAGTATCAAGGCAAGGAGCTTCATTAATTTGAGCACAGATTCAGATGAGTCATTAAAAAGTTCCAATGAATAAGAAGGCAATAAGCAGGAATTTCTATATAGAATGGTATAGTAATCAGGAAGCTACCTTCCTAATAATCCATGTTATCCTTAAATTCTCTGACTGCAGGAATCATTTTACTCAGAAACTGCGAGGGAAAAATTGCACTTCACTTTTGTGAAATGGCTCTATGGCAACTGAGAAGAGAAGTATTTGTGTTAATTCTTCTACTGAATTTACTATTGAGAAGCACAAGAGTTATTTCATCACCCTTTCAATGTTCTTAATCTCATTAGAATTGCCTATGAAGCTGCATCATGGAACAGTTTTAAAGTGAATTTTTTCTCCCTGTACAGAACATACGTGACTGAGATAGTTATTTTATTCTACAGAAGAAAACCAGTAATTTGGAGGTAAAAGCACCAGTATTCTCTCTGCTTAAGCATCTCAGAACAGCAATACAATTCTTACTGTGAATTCTGTATATTCTCTGCTATTTTGAGATCCAAAGAGTTGCAGTACATTTTTTTTGTGACAGCTTAGTTCACAGCATTATATTTTGCCACAGAAATTTAGGACCTGAGCCAAAATGGAGGCAGTGGAAATGTTCCCATTGACGTCAGTGAGCCTTGGATAAGGCCCCAGACGGCTAAGGACTAGGATTGTCAACTTACAATTAGTGTAATTAATGCATCTACACTGGCCCTAGAGCAGTCCAGGCATAAAATTCCTCTATTGCTGTTAGAATTTAGTATCTTTTACCAGTTACTTTGAGAAAATACAAATTAAAAAGGGAATGAAAAAAAAAAGGGGAAGGGGGGCAGGGGGAGAAGAGAGAGGAAAACATCTACAGGTTTTTGAGGGTAAACCAGAAGCTTACACTCAAGCCTCTGTATAAGCTGTTAATTGATCTCTAATATAACAGAATCGTAATATTCAGCAATACAATGCCAGTAGATACAAAAGCAGTTTCCATTCACAGTTCAAGGCTGTTGCCTTTATGAGTCTGCAATCTTTCTCAATTAAACTAGGGTGTCTACAAAGAAAGGAGGAGTCTGCACCTAATGACTGAATTACAGTGATGACAGTAAAATAAACATTTCAGTTTGTACGAGATTTGTTTCTGATATTTTAATGTGTTTACTACAAGTATTTTTGAGGGGTTGAAAAAGGTAACTAATGCAGTGTGTCTGACAGAGGATCACTTGCTAATACTGCAGGCAACAGCTTCAGTAAAACTACCAAAGTGAACAGTGACAAAACTTACTATACTATTTCCTTATTACCTTTATATTCTTTTTTCTTTTTACATAATAATGTGTTTTGGCTCTCTAGTTCATAATTTGAGCTTCTATTTATTTCTTTTTGTAATGCTTTATGTCACTTATGTTTAATTCTGTAAAAAAATGCACTTATTTTTCAGTTAATTAAATATTATATCTTTGTGTGAAAGACACATTGTTTCAACGGGTTGCAACTTGTAAGTACCCAGTACCCAAACTGAGATGATTCACAGTTACATGTCACCAGAATGGGACGTATGATTAATGCAATTGCAGTGATTGATTAGTCCATAGGTTTCATGTCAATGAAATTTCCGAAATATTACTGATAAGTTCTCATATTCTAGTACTTCCCCAGACACTTATGAAATTAAAAAACCCAACTCATTAGTAAATATCGAAGCCATAGTAGGAAGGTTGATGTGATGAAAGCAATTAATCAGAGGTTCACGTAAACAAGCTAATGACCATCAGAGCCATTTATATGATTGTAACAGAACATTTAGTTTGAAGGAATAAATGTCTTCTGTGCACTAATTACTCTTTTCATATAGAAGGTAATTTTATTCTACTGTGTTGCACAGAAAATAACACCGGTAGCAATAACCATTTCAAAGAAATAGTTGGTTTTGTAAAGTCTTTACTTACCCTGTGGGGAGTAGCAACACTTTCAGGAAATGTTTTAGGCTCCTGAAGAATCTGAGAAGCATCTGCTTCAATGAAAATATTTTCCTTCTGAAATGCTGAACATTTAGCACTTACTCATAGGCATTTCATAGCTGTAAGAGAGTGGAAGATAAAAATCAGAGTCTGAACTCGGGAAAAATAGTTTGACTTACCATTCTTGACTACAGAAAATTAGAGTGCAAACGTAGGAAAAAAGTGCATGTTGCAAAATGGGATAATGTTAGAATTATTTAGGAGCACATCACTATATACCCATTTCAGTAGTACAGGATATTATGTATGCCACTAAATTCATCTACAATGTCTTTGACAACATAATGGAGGAAATAGAGTCACTTTGATCATTTAGTCTGTGGATGATTCAGCCAGCTAGCTTCCAACTCTAAAAGCAAAACTAGTAGGAATTAATAACTTTTCTAAAAATGTGATTTCCTGAATTTGGGTATAGTTTCAGCAAATTCAAAGTTTTAAAAAAAAGGAGGGGGAAAGGAAAAAATAAGCCAAATAGCTCGATTAGTTCAAAATAATATTTTTTTTCATTTGACATTTTCAAAAGAAAGTATTTCAACTTAAATATGTTTTTTGTTTCTAAACTGTTTTTAACTTCTTAAGTATATTAGAAATTACCCAAATAAAAGCAAATATTCCCACTCCATCTGAAAAAGAACCCCAGCTATAAATGTAACCTTTTCCTTCTTCACCGTGCAACATTTCTGGACCAGCCACTGACCCAAAACATCTATTATTGGAATAGATCTTCCCTTCAGTTTCTCTAGGGACTGTTCTCTGGCAGTGGTATGATCATGACCCCACTATCTGAACTAAGCTGAAATACTAAGGTAGGAACTGGTGGGATACAGCCACATATAAAACAAGGAATTGTCTATCTGTTAAGAAAAATACCTGAATGTTTCTCTGAAGTGTTTATAATACCACAAGTGAAGACAGCAAGAGTGTGTTCAATTTGTTGTATTCACCCTCCTCATTGTCTCTCAGTTTTGTCTCCTTACAGAGCTGGAATCTGATTTTGCAATGTGAAAGGCACAATGCCTTTGAAATATGATGGAAGATTTAAAAAAAAACCCAAAACAGGAACAACAAACCCCAAAGAATTTCTACAAGTGTGGTTGTTAAGAACCGAGTGTGCTCTGTTACTGTCTGATATCCAGCTGAAAAACCAAAAGCTGCTGAAATATCTCTATATGTGTGTTTACATAAGCTTGAATATATGGGCATGCTTAGGGAAACTTAGAAATAGAAAAACTGGAATGTATGTAGAGAAGAGCAAAGCAGTTTTAAATATCCATTTCTAATGGACAGAAACAATAAATTTTCCATGATGATGACTGCACTGATACCTTAGAGCAATTTAGAAAATTACTAGCTATTTAATTATTTTGAAAGAAGTTTATTTTCCTTTTTTTTTTTTTGTAATGTTGAATTCATCCTATGAAATACTATTTACGTATATAACAAATGACTAAATTACTCACTAAAGAAAATGAGTGGTTCACCACATCCAGGGGAAAATACAATAGTGTGAAGATTATATTAAAGAAAATGCATTAATACATAAACAATGTGATCTTAAGCTCCTTAAGAAAAGGGTAAAAAAAGGAAAAGCTTCTGCAGCTGGAGAATGGGAATACTAGCAGCTCTCCTCTGACTAATATTACTGCATCAACCAGGAAAGATAAGGGAACTCCTCTCACATTCAAGAGTTAGGAAACATGAAAAAGGATGAACCATCTCCCCAAGCAGAAACTGAAGCACAGTATTTCGCAGCAATAATATGTATTCAATAATCTGGGACAGGATTTGTACAGGTCCCATTAGTTTCGCACCTGAAGAATAAATCTGGTGAAGAGACACATGTTCAGTCAAATGTCTTTTGGGCTACTAGCCATTGACTGAGCCCCTGCTCATATGAATGCAATGGTTAGATGTCTCAGAAATATTATATGTTCCATAGCCAGAGAACAAATTGACTAAAAGTAGAGTAATTAAAAAGCTTTTACAAACATGGGTCATGTCAAATTTATTTAGAATCTTTGTTTTGCTTATGTTATTTTTTTTTCAAATAGAATTTTAACTTCCACCATTAAAAACAAAAACAAAACAAAAAAAATGGGTCCTCCTCAACTTCTCAAGACCAAAATACCAAGTTATTTATAGGTATTTTAACATACAGAATAGGCATTTTGCTGATTACTTTTAGATGTCTTGAGTATATTTTTTGCTGGAGACATGACTGGCTTCAGCATTTATTTTCTGATCGTACTAATTTTCAGAGTGAAATTGCTATTTAGCAGCTTTAAAGGGTTACAGAAAAAAAGGGTTACAGAAAAGACTTCCATAAAGCTACTGTAATTCCATTCACTCTCATTTCTAGACATTTCCTGTACATCTATCTGACAGTGTCCTTGCATTGTGTTACCATTCTTAACAGGTGAAATCATTATAAATACTGGATGTTTAAACCGATCTGAACCCAGCTGTTAAGTTCAGCTGACAGCAGAGGAAATCAATGAAAAACAACTGAAGAAGACAAGATTTTGCCTAATTGGCTCACATTTCCACAGTATGTGATAGCATGTTCTTGAAAATGCAAAACTCAAACACTGTTAAAAGTCTACCATTGCAAATGGTTTCTTTTTTCTCGTGTAAAAAAAATTATAATTTAAAATAACTGGCTCCATAGTAACTATAAAAAAATAGGACAGAGCTTAAGGAGATTAAGCAGTAGAAAACATATATTTTCTTGAAAAAAAAGTTATTTTATCGTATATGATATTTTCATGCTCAGTGAAAGAGTGACTGTAGTCACTTCTTCAGAATTAAATTAACTGAGTTGTGTGCACTGACTGCTACAGATGAGAGAATCTGACACTTACAAGTACATGAAATGGGAGCAGTCATTAAGAGGTGTAAGGATGTGAGTCCAGCACGCCAGGAGGAGAAACAATAGGAGTACAGCACACCTCAGTCAATGACTTAGGATGTGTTTTGTGATACTGTGCTTTAGTTTCTTTAGCAAAGGGCACTAAAGCCCTGAGGGGCAATAAATTCTTACACACCTAGTAATTATGTGGGATTTTGAAGATTTTTTTTTTTTTACTATTATTTTTCATGCGTAAAGTGGGGAAACCCACTTATATTGTCAAATCTTCAACATCTTTAGAGACTTCACTTTGTTCCCTACTAAATCTTGAACACTTGAACTGCGTTTGTTGCCTTTTCTCCTTTGCTCTCCTGCATGGCATTATGATATCACTGACCAAAAATTTGGACCCATCTGCAAAAGGACATTTAGTTAAGTTAAAATGAACTAATTGAAGGTGTGAACTCAGCTGCATCATCCAATTCTTGTGCTGCTGTTTATTTCACACAAAGGCTCACTTGACTAAAATAACTCAAGACCATGCTTCTGAAAAAGAATGTCCATTCAGATGTAATACACTGCAGTCTAACTTCACACCTTTGGCTAATTCCTCCTAATTTCCCCAGTGTCTCTGTTTGGAAAAATATCCTGGAGGCACACTAATCTTTGAATCAGCTACACAATCTTTGTAATACGAAATTGGCTATATGCCTGGAACTTCTGGTCTCTGATTTTCTCTTTCATCCAGCATTTTTTCTTCTAATATTCCAGAGAAGTAAAGTCCAGATGTTTTCTGCTGTTTAAGAAAGCAAACACAGGGCACCCATAGGCATTCAGTCCTTTACGTACAAAAACCCTATTAAATTTGGTCTATTTCATTTGACAAACATAGATACAGTTTGTCTTTGAATTGCTTTTCAAATAGTAATTATTGCTTAGTGCCTTAGGGCTTCATAGTTCTTTTGCATACCTTTAAATGGAATAGGGCACTGAATTACCATGTTCTACATCACTGATTCGTATTTCTAGAGCATGCAGGGCTTGAAACAGTTAAACTGCTTACCCAGCTAGTAAAACTATTTGTTTTACAAATATAGGTACAGATCTCTATTAAAATAAATACTGGGTCCAAGTAATTATTTTTCTAGAATTTACTACTCGTTACAGTAATTTATCAATAAAATATTTTAAAACATGAAACTCTCAGAAAAAAAGTTGAGAAAAACTTACTTTAATACTTGTACAGCATTATATTCTCTTCTTAACTCTCCTTCCCAGCCATCTTCATATGTCTCTGGCTGCATCTAGATTTCTTGAGACATTTCTTGAATAAATACTGTTATCTATCACTCCCAATTATTTATAAGCCAGCCCTATATTTCTCTGTGAAAAAAGTAGCTTTTTTGATCCTACAGAGCATATTTAAAGAGGAAGAAAGGAATTCCACTACCAAGTATGCCAATGCCACCAGTTCATTCATCCTTTCTCTGCACAGTTTTTCTCCTTGCCCATCTATGTACTAGCAAACAACATTTAAGGAAACTTGTTTATTATCAAGATTTTTTTTGTCTCTAATGTAATTTTATTTCACACTAATTACAGTATTTCCTTTGAACTACATCTTAATAGTTTTTATACATTATATCAAAATGCAGTAAGGGAGTAATTTGGTGGGTTTCTGGGCTAGGACAATAATCAGGAAGATGTATACACTGGTAATATTGCCTGTGGTCCAGAGAGCTGGGCAAGACATGGTTCTCAAGACAGTGGGTAGCAATAGGTACTCTTTCCTGTTCCTTCCTTCCTTCCTCCATATTTCTCCAAAAGTCCAGATGGGCTCCCAGTGTAAAGCAGACAATTACAGAGGGTGGCAGAAGGGCCACGCTGTGCCACCAACTCCACTCTGTCCTATTGCTACAGAGCCCTGAGCAGCAGCCCTACCCCTGCCCTAAGACTGCTTCCCTTGGGAGGGCTCCCTCCAGGCTCCCTCGTGCACAGTTCTGACCCAGAGAGCACAGTCATTGGAACTTTGGTATTGCACTTCTTGGCACCATTTTAGACAACTCTGGAATTTCTGCCTCTACTTTTGTGTGACCATTCTAGCTTGATATAAGTATAAATGCCTGCACAGGAGAAAAGAAAGGGTCCCTTGTTTCTAGCAAGTAAGAGACTTATAACACATACTTTGGTGACATTACTTGTTCTGTCCTTATTTCACACATTCTGATTCTTTCTTTCTGAGCAGAATAACATGAAAACTATCATAGTGGTTTGCATTGTTTAATGTCCCTTAATTTTTTGAGTAATTTTCTTAGTGCCTTATTGCCATACAGTTTTATAACCACTGGTCATGTTGTAATTAGTTGAAAATTGAAGCAGGAATCAGCAGATGAAAAAAAAAATTAGAAATATTTCCTTTTTAAATTATGCCAGACAACATTCAGCCATCCTATATCTGAAAATACTACTTCACAGCACAATTTTTAATTTCTACAATTGAACAACCGTGTGTCAGTCAGATCATTTGTCATTAAGTGTACAAGTTCCACCAATATGATATCTGGAAATCTTCATGTTCCACAGAGTCCAGCTATCAAAAAGTCTTTTGCATTAGCTGTAGATATTTGAATAATATTCCAGAAGCCTGAGAACAGTCATGTAAATATGTTCTCAAGAACATGCAAGGGAAATCCCCCCAACATATCTACTACTGAATACTGACAATACATTGAAATTAAGCAGATAAAAATGGTTCAAGAGAAACGCTCAGTTTCTCCTGGCTTGAGAAAGAAACTGAATTATTGACAGCAAAAAGAGCTTTAAAGACCAGAAAAATTTACAAAACGCAGAGGCTGAACGTTGAACTTTCAACAGTTTAACCAATATGATAATTGAAAATTTTTAATTATAGATTGAGCTTTTAAAACATTATCTTTCCACTTATAGATCAAGTGAGAATAATAGACTCTTTAAATTATTTCTGTCTTTTCTTTCATACATTTTCTTACCAACTTTTAACAATAATTGTAATAACTACATTTCTAAACACAATCAAATTTTACAATTTAAACCACAAGATAGGCAGTTTCTTCTTTTGTATTAACAAGAACAAAAAAATCAATTCATATCTAGCATGCTAGAATCCCTTTGTTCTTTCATTCTATTCTAGTGTCCCTAATAAAATACTATTGCCTTTCCTGTTACATCATCATAGCAAATTATCATCTCTTGAAATTCCTTTGCTGACGCATGTGAAAATGAAGTATTTAGGACAGATGTTGCTTTGGTGACCTTACTGCTGAAAGGGAGTAGATTCAGCTAAAGCCACATGGACCTGATTTTCTGAATAAGAGATAGGGTTGGTACCGGGTCACTTTATGAAGAAGAAATACTTGAGTAGAATTTTTTCACCTTCTAGGATTGTCTATCCTGAGAGCAAATCCACCATCCAAGAAAATCTGAAGTTTGGCAGGCTCTGAAGGAAAGAAAAAGTAAATATATCTTTCCTTTTAACATTTTCTCTCCCTTGTGTATTGCCTTCAAAAATTCTGCTTGATGCTTCAAGACTCAAAACACATCCCATTCTCTAAGAGCACAGGTATGTCTTCTTTGAAAGCAATTATTTCCATTACAATAAAATTTTCTGACTCACTGATCTTACCACAGAGGTTTTCCCCCTTCAGGGTAGCCACTGGAACTGCAAGCTTCTATCTGTAACTTTCTAGGAAATAAAGAGTAGCATGCAATAAATGCTAATAAAATCCCCAACATAAAAAAAAACACTAAAATTTCTCATTTGATATAGTCAAGCATCAGCAAATCAGTGTGAAGTGATTTTATCTACTCCTGCAGCAAAGGAACTGAAAGGGCATAAAAAAACCTCAGTAAGACCCTATATAGAAACAAAATTGGACAGCAGCCCACTATTCCTCAAGAGTTTATTTTTTTTCCCCCTTCTTACCACCCCCTTTCCAAAGCCACCACCTGGGGTAGACACTTGTGTGAAACTTCTGTAGAAGATGCAAACTGGGAATACGTTGATGGAAAGCCATCGGGGAGTTCTACTGTCAATAAACAAACTGGAAAAGGTGCTCTCTTTCTTTGGGCCTCCAGAGAAACCAAAGGATCATTTGTACAAATCGGTTTAAAGCTAGCGTGTTTTCTCCTTTTTCCTCACTGAGTATTGCTGAAGTGATGTATGGTTTCCTCCTGAACATTCACAAACCTCAGCTGGGGATCTACAAGGATGGATTCTGCCCATGTGTGTGCAGGCTTGCCTATGTCCATTTGGGCTTCAGAGGATAATTGCTCACTTTTACAAATGTTTTAAAGTGCAGTCAAAATAATAACTGAAAATAATTTTTGATTCTGTAATATTTTTCCGGTTAATGTAGTTTCTTGCAGCAGAATTTGTTTTATTTATATGTCCCATTAAAAAAAGAAAAGCTTCTGCCTCTTCTAAGAAAACATCATTAGCTCACTGACACACCCATATATCACCAGCTAAGGAAGAAAGGATGAAATAGGGCAGTGCATGAGCAAGCCATGAGTTAGAAAACAGATTTTACTTCTGGTTGGTAAGCATGTACAGGGTTTTATTTCAGCCCCTTAGTATCATATGCTTTTAGGACAAAGACATTGCAATATAATTCTTTTCACTGGATTTTCTGTGATTTTTCACTGACATATTTGACTTAATTCTATGGGGTTTTCCTCTTCTGTTATTTAGTTCCCAATTTTAAGCACTTTTTTTCTTAACTTCATCCTTAAAGAATTGTGCAGCAATGTGGACCAAACCTTACATTATACCTATATAGTACAATGACACTCCAAACACATTTTACAAATGGAGAAAGCTAGCTAACCTACTTTTAGCATGCAACAACTATTCTGTACTGACTTCCTACAGTGCTACTGTAAATTCCCCATCCTTCCATTTTTGCAGGGAAACCATGTCATTTTACTACATTTCTTAAAAACTCAAGCTGTATATGTACCATATATTAATATTACTTTAGGGGTTACATGTTCGAGCTGAAAAAGACTGGAACCAAACTGTTAGAAAGTGTTACAGCAAATAGAAGACTTTAGCAAGTGGTGCTATATGTTGGATGTAGTTGCAATTATAATTTATTTAGAAATACCGAACTGCAAAAAATCACTTTGTGTCTTCATCAAAGGCAAAAAATTGCAATTAGCCTTTACATGCAGAGCAAACAAATGTTATCTGCACTACAACAGTTGTGTATATACATTTTTTCTTCCATGACACTGAACTTTCTCAATTATATCATGTTTCATAATTATCTTTTAAGAAGATTTTCCTCAAACTACTTGCTGTTTAAAATGAAAAAAAAAAGTTACCTTCTGCTAACTTTACCTTTTTCTTTCTTCTTCTTATGCTAAAGGGTCACATTAATTTTTGATAAGAAATGGAAAACAAACAAACAAAAAAAACCCAGTGAAAAGCACCCTAGAAATTTATCCAGTCCAACCTCCTGTTCCATGACAGAATTAATTATTTGTAAATATTTCACAGTATGTTCGACCAATTGGTTTAAACTATCAGTTAAACTTTTGGGTTCTTCCCATTCTTCACTGTCCTTACTGTTATATTTGATACTTATCTAAACTGCTTCCATCTGCTTTGTTTTAGCATTTTGCTGCCTACTATTTAATTCTCCTCAGAACTAGAATGGAGAGAAAATGTTGCGGTCCTTTCCTATTTGTAGATAACACTGTGTTTTTGGAAGACTTCTGTCACTCCATAGTTTTTTATTCTCCAAACTGAATAAACATTTCCTTCAACTTTTCCACTAAGATCATGTTTCAAAATTTCCAATACATTTTGCAGTTCTCTTCCATAAAAT
Organism: Struthidea cinerea; assembly: GCA_013397865.1. Lineage (NCBI taxonomy): Eukaryota > Metazoa > Chordata > Aves > Passeriformes > Corcoracidae > Struthidea > Struthidea cinerea. The sequence continues at coordinate 589,718 of VZTI01005493.1, forward strand.
TTCCAATGGCATTTCTTCAATGTGATACCCAAAAGGGGACAAAATACTCCAGGTGCAACTAATGCTGTAGTACTAGGTAGATTAGACATGTTACACTGAATGTGCTACTTTATCCAATTCCTAAAATGTTTGGTTTAACAGCAGTCTCAAATTTTTGGTCCACATTCAGTTAGAATTCACAGTAAGCAGGATCCCTTTCTCAGGAATTAGTACTATTTAGGCATCATTCCCCAACCTGTGTTTCCACATTTGATAATTTCTATGAAGGACAGAACTTTGCACACATTTAAAAGACAAAAACCCCCAGAAATTTCAGCAATAATACTGATAATACTGGTACTACTATTGCTACTACTACTACTACTGCCAACTATTATTATTTCTCCAATTTACTAAGATATTTTGAATTTACAAATCTATCTTCTGAAAAAGTTGTAGCTACTGTTCGCTTGCAACTGCTGGATAGTTCAGTGAACATGTAATTTATTCTAATTGTCCTTGTTGAAATACAGAACAGTATCAGAGTCAAAGATCAATAAAAACTTCCAATGAACACATCCTTTCCATGGGAGAGATAGCAATTGATTCCTACTCTCTTGATACAGTTACCCCATCAGATTTGCACCCACTTTAAAGCATGTTTCCCTAATTTATTTGGACGCTCTTTAGATATATAGACATAAAAGAGGTATTAAGGAAGAAGCCATCTGAAATTACATGTTCATTATGACATCATCTTGTGTAAATTCACTTTTAGTGCTAACTCCCTCACTGGAACATAAAATTAAGTTTAATTTGAAACAGTGTAGTGCATCTGACTAGTTGGCAAATAAGTTGGAAAGCCATAAGACATTTTTCTAAATTGATACTTATTTGAAAGGGATAGAAGCATATGCTACCTAGCACCCAGATATTATCATCATTGTAATAGATTCCAGAGTAGCAAAAAGAAAATACACTAGTGAGAGAACATGGTGCAGAGAAACTATTCCGAGTTAGAGCTATGTGACCAGGTTGTATAATAGGATTTTTTCTTTACTATGACTTAGAATATAACTTGAAAGAAATAATAAAGCAAGACTGTTAGATACATTTCTAAAAGGTGTAAAGATCAAGTCTAGTTTTCAATGGCTATTTCTTCACATAGAAACAGTACAGCTGACACTAAGGTTTTAAGTGAAGATAGAAGCAGTCAGCTGAAATAAAGGTCAAGAAACAGCTCTGGAAAAAGCACAGATTATTTTTATCCTCTGTTTTGATATTGAAGACAAGTTCACTGCTTTCCCCAGTGCACCACTGTTGGATAATTGAGGTTACTCAGACTAAAGCAAAGATTCATGACACAGTATGGATGGGGACACCTTGTGGGTTCTCTGAAAGCACAGTAGTGATATCGAAACTATCCTTCTCATCTTCCTCAGTCTATTTGTCTTTAAAACCTCACAAGAATTATTGTGATCCTGTTATATATTCAAATAACTTTAATTTTGTCAGAGAGGCTCTTTTGCCAATTTATACATTTAATTATCTTTTAAGAGGTTCACCTTTTGTAATTAAGACATTGCATGGACGAATAATTATGTACAGAATAGTATTCACAAGATCTTAAAGTATACAGAGACATACTTACAAGAAAGCAGAATTTCATCTTGGCAATTAATTTTGAATGTGTTTGAAATGCATTGCTTGTGTCTCTGGACACCATCTTTTGTGTAACAGAGCCAGCACCCTGTTTGTGTTATGACTGTTTAAGGAAAGTTCAAAAGTGTAGTAAATTAGCTTTTTAAATAGAAAGTAAATTGTAAATTGAGAGATTTCTTTCTTCAAGTCCTGCAATGCAGGAAATACATTACAAATAAGCCTGCTTTTTAAGCACCCTTTGCTAAGGAAACCAACCATCAAAGCAGCATGGCTGAGGATTTTGGAACATCTAGAAGTGCTTTGCTCTGCTGGAGAGCAGCCAAGTGCAATCACGGCCTTGGCACACACAGCCACTGGAGAAGAACTCCCCACAAAGGTTTGAAAAATCCCTTCTCTCTTCTTCTGCAAGCCAGCCTGCAAAACTTAACCTCTGATGTGAAAAAACCTGAACATGTACACAGAGAGACCTCTGAGCGTCATGTCTAGTACTACTTCTCTTTTCATTCTGTTCCTGCATCAGTCTATACCCATCTCATGTCTCTCTTTTTACTACTCTGTGCATCAGTGCAGTCAGGTAGAGACTCCTTTTTATTCTGTAATTGTATGCTCTGTAGCATCAAGGAATCTCAGGCTTGATTATGGCTCCAAGGTGCTGCTGTAGCAGAAATAATTGTGTAGTAGAAAAGGAGAATAGGATGATCTTAGAGCTTTATCTCTGCCTAGGGCCATGGACCCAAATTGGAAAAAGCAATTAATTATGTCTGCTGAGTTATCAATTGCCAGGTCTTCTGCAGAAGGTTGGTAATCGCAACAATTCTCATTTTATGTAGGGAGACATAAGGGCAGAGAATAAGACCAGAAAGGTATGTTGTGGAGGGTTGTTTGCTTCGCTTAGATTTTTGTGGGCATGGGTTATAATCGGGTTATAATTAGGGCATGTAGTTATAATTAACTACATGTGAATAAAAGAGAACAGAACCGTTCCTTTGGTGGTATTTTTGAACACAGCAGTCTAACCATTTCATTGCTATCTTAAGTTCTATCCTTGACATACAAAAAAGATGGTAACCGAGCCTCATTAGTTATTTACTGAACTCTTAATAAAGTGCTTTGAGGAACTTTCCCTGGCAAGGCATTGTTGCTAGCTAAATTAAAAGCCTTTCTGATAAATTTAAGTAAATCCTACTGTTACATATTTCCTACCGTAAACTCCATTCATTATGAGTGAGACTACAGCCAGCACGGTAGTAAGCAGATAATGCAGAATCAAAAAATGCAAGTGGGACTTGCATAGACATCTCTTGCAAAACTGTGTCCTGAACTGCCTCAGATGAGGTCTTTTGAATGAGTAACACCACTTCTCTGCAGTCTTTTCAATCTTCATATGCTTTAAAACCTTATGGGCTTTGTAAGAATCCTAAAGAGATAGCAGAAAAGAAAAATCTCTATAAAACTTGCGTGTAAAATGTTACCTGTAAAGAACTTTTTAATAATACTTGCTGGCTCATTAGCATAGGAAGAAAATGCTTAAAATTTGGAGTGAATCTTCCAAGTTTAAAAAAGAGTTTGTGTAATTTTCAAATAAAGTATAGATGAGTCTACAGAAATACCTTGCAATTCACATTGAGTACAGTATACTTTTTACACAACTATTAATACAGAGCAAAATTACTACTCAGTACTTCAAATTATTTACATGCAGTAGATGCAAAAGCCATTAATCTTCTTCATGGCATGTAACCTCAGTTGCTAACCTAACGAAAACACAAAGTTAAGAAAGATTAAGCTAAATGATAGAAATTCACATGTGGGCAAATGAGACTTCCAGGAAATGAGAGAAGCCAGAAGAAAGGACAGATGCGTTTCAAGAGCTGTCTTCAGGGAATTAACAACAAAACTAAAAAATATACCTACAACTTTCCAGGAGATCTTTGACAAGCAGTATTTCCCAGTTGCCAAACTGTTTGATGTAACTCTGTTTGATGTAACTCAGAAGTGAACAAGGTTTCCCACATACACACTTTTTCTGAATAGGAGAGAAACAGATAAATAAATGAACCTAGAAGAGGTATGCAAGTTAAAATTATAAGGAAAATGTGCATTTTTATATTTAACAAATACTAATAAAAAAGATGTTTCAGAGTAACATGGGATACATAAAGCTGTACTATTAATATTGCACTACTTTTGCTGCCCGTTGCTATTACAGTGGTGAAATGGTTGAAGAACATAAGATGGACCAGAATTCTTGTATAAATCTAACACTGAATGACTCCAGTCCTTTTGTAAGACTTTCTTATATTATCCTCTTTATGTAACTATTATTAGGTTATGTTTAATATAACAAAATGTGATCCAAAGGTTTATGTAAAGACTGGAATATAGATGCTCATGTTTCCCATTTGTGGATTCAGAGTTGTAATTTCTGCAATACTGAACTTAGGAAATTCATTTATTTATTTATTAATAAAAAGCCCAGAGCCTGAGCCATACTAAAACTGAAATTACCAATTCCCATATTGGCACAAAATCTGGAATTCCAGCCAAATGTAAAGAAGAGCTTTTCTGAAATGGAGCTTGATTTCAATCATATGTGAGTGAATGATGTGGTAAGGTGCTTGTTTCAAGGCTGTCCCCAGGTCATAAGAAAAGCATTTGGAGTTTTATGGAGATATCTCATCATTATCTGTTTCAAAGCCTCATCAACTCTGCAGGACAAATCTGTCTCAGCCAAACTGGCACTAAAAAGAAGATGTTCATCTAGTCTTACTTAATCTTTTTTTCTTCTCAACATAGGGCAGAAGGGCTTTTGTTTCCATAGTTGCTAGGATATTTCCTTTGAACTTCTTCCAGAGTACTTTTATCTTTTCCACATGCACTGACAGACAATCCTATGAAGTATGTATGTATTTGTGAAATATTCTGTGCTTCATTACCAATTCTTTGCTGGATATAACACAGGAAATTGAGCCCATTGTTAAAGCCAAATTTCTGACTTGCTGATTTAGGTGTTTTAATATTTAGTAATGTATAAATAGGCTTCAGAATATTACAAGTGAAAGATAAAATCAAGAACACTAATTCTGAGAGTTTTTCAATGTTATTATTGTGCAAAGCTGATTCGTTGTTATTAGGTATTTTGAGTCAATATAGTTGCATGTTTTCTAAATTGAAGAGAGAATTTTTTTAAAATTAAAAGATGTGCTTCTTAAAAAAAGAAGAATCTGTTTACTGGCAATAATAACCTCATGAAAGAGGTTGTTGGTTGAGGTTTTTTTGTGTTTGCTTTTTGATGGCTTTTTTTTGTTTTGTTTTTAAGACAGAAAAATCTGAACTTCAGTTGTCTGTATCTAGTTTTTACACTTGAAAACATTTATATCACTTTAAAAAAAGATTTCCATTGTGGTCTTCAGGGTGGAACCATTTTAGCATTTCCTCCAAAATCATTCCCTTGCAATTTAAATTCCAAGTCTTCAGCAAATGACATCTATTCTATATATCTAGATACTCTATGCATTCTAAACAGATATCAAACACCCATGAAAAAAAAGACAAACCAAACTTCAAAGAGATTCTTTTCTTAAGAGATTATTTTAAAAAAGCTTTTACATAGAAATACATACAACCAGTTCCACAGAAAGATATAAAACCAGTTCCATGGACTACATCAGTGATTCTCAAAGTACAATTCTTTGAGCTAGAAGGTTTCTAAAGCAATAAGAAGTGAGCTGCTCTTGTAGTACAAACCATTGCTCAAACCTTGTCCTTTCACTATGAGGGCTTGTGCTCACATGCAGCTTGCAGTGCAACTCCTTTCAATTCTCCCTGGGTAGCTCACTAAAAAGCCTGGAAACAGGGGCTGTATTGGGGCTCGCTACACTGGACGCTAATAGTGGGATGAAAGCTATGCCAAAGTGGTTCTATTTGGGCTGCCATCTTCTCTCTAAGAAGGAGAAAATGAGTGGGCTGCTTATTTAGCAGTCAAAGAATTGGCACCCCAAATAAAAAAAAGGACATCATGTGGGATTGTGTCTCCTTCCTTGCATGGATGTGGTAGATGAAAAGATAGAAATTCATTGTATTGATCCAACTGCACTATTGTACAAATAGCTTTCTACAAGAAATGGAAAACTCAACAAAACCAAACAAAAAAAATCAAACTAGGTTCTCACTAAGGCAAAAAAAAGTAATTTCAAATGTTGTCTGTTAATTTTGGGGGAAAGACACATAAACATAAACACTAGCTTATTCTGACAAATGAGACAAATGATTAAGGCTGCAGAGTCCACAAAATGCCACAGAAGACTACAAAGAAACACAGACTACATTACAGATCTGCCCTAACTTTAAGACACAAAACTCCCACCCCTTTAACCATAAATAGCAGTCTCATTTACGTTCTTTTATATTTATAGTCAGAAAACTCATAATTCAAAAAATGTTGAATTCAAGACTCCCTATCACGTGTTCTGCTACCATTAAAGATTGTTAGCAATCAATAACCTGCTAGGAATGGCAGGTATTCTTCTAATGAAGCATTTAACAAAAATAAGTAGGTTGAAGCTTTCTATCAGCATCTGTCTAAAGATAGTTAACTAAATATTGGCTTAATATCAGAATGGGTTGATCTTTTACTCAGGGAAGCAAATCTCACAAACATAACTTTCATCAACAGCTCAAGAAAAAAATACATATTACTAGGGCTCTTTCCGATTGGAGAGATGATTTAAAGGAAGTGTTTCACTTCTCTTGGAAAGTAAAGTGATTTCAATAAAGACTTTGTCTAAAATTATACTAGAAAGCATTATGTGCCTTGTATCCCTAATTATCTGATATCCATTGCTAAACATTGTGGGAGTGGACATTACAGTGAAAGAGGCCTAGATGATTAGGTTATTCTTTTTTCTACTGACTTAAGAATAGTAGTGAGCACTGAGCCTAGTTTCTTTCTGATTCATCTGTTACAGCAGCAATATGAATTTGGATGAAGTCCACATAATTCATCTTGATATAAGTAACATTTTTTTTTTACAGTGAGAACAATCCATAACTAGAGGAAGCTACGCAGGGTTGTGATTGAGTCCCTGTCACTGGACATTTCCAAGGTGCAATAGGACAGGGTGCTACATCATCTCATTTAGAGTCTCTTTCCTATGACAGGTTGGACCAAGCGATCTTTCAATGTCCCTTCCAATCTGGGCCGTTCAATGATTCTGTTTGTGTACCAGTTGTGATCTGGTACAAAATTTGATAGAAGTTTCTTTGCCGCATGTTATTTAACTTTAGTTAACTATATATACCCATGAGACGTGTGGAGAAGGCATAAAACAAGTACAGTGACAGTGGTGGTGTCTTCTCCAGATGCTTCATTGCTCTGAAGTGTCGTTTCACTTATGCGTGCAATGTGTCTGTATTGGCCCCAGCAGACTTCAAAACAGGATCAAAATTACTCTTTGCAGCCAAATTATAAGTCCATTAGACCATTCAAATAGATCCTAGTATATCTCATTTATTAAAGGGAGGCAATGTTTGTGAAAAATAGCTCCTTATTCCCAGATGGAATAAACTGCTCTCTGCAGTCACAGAGACATTTGGCAGTTACCACGTGGTGTTGACACAGCTGCAGGCCCTGGGTGCTGAGCCAGTTTCACATGGCTCTGCTCTTTCCTTCCTCCCTCTTCCCTCCTAAAATCCAAGGAAAAGTATTGGACAGTTTCTCACCTGACCTAGTTGGTTTTGTGCTTGAGTTGTTACAAGACTCCATCACTGTCTTGCTTGATGTAGGCACATTTGGCTTTTGTATTTTCAGAAGGGTTATGAAGTCAGCTCAATGCCTGTCTTTGAATACAAAGTTGGTTGTTGGTACATGACTGAGTCAAGAGTTAAATGAGGACAGATCAACCAAGACAAAACACACATGAATTAATTCACATGGGTGGGAGTCAACCACAAAAAATAAATTCATATTGTCTGTGTTTAGTCAGGTGTCTTACTGGATCCTTTGCTTTTCCTAAATGTGAAAGACTTTTATGTCTTACTTATCACACAACTCAAAAAACACTGAGAAGAGAAGGCAGAAAGGAAGAAGACATTAATATTTCAACATTATGACCCACTGGGATTGTGAAATATTTCTGCTTTAAATCACTGAATAGTGATCCACTGCAACAATTTTTGCCTGGAAAATACTAGATGAAATGTAGATAACACAGCACAGATTTCTAAGACACAAGTCTCTACCTTCCTTTCCTTTTTTTTTTGATTGATGAGTAACTGTTTTTATGACAAGCTCATGGTGTTAAGTTACATAAAGAGACTCTGATACAGTCAGATTTGTCCCTAACGCAAAGTTTAGTGTTCACCCAGCCCTCTTTTTAAAACTCCTCCAAACATTTAATATTCTTTTGGCAACTGCTTATCTTGAAAGAATTTCTAGAAGCTCCTTCAGAAAACATTTTTATTGTCATTACATGGGGAAAAAGGCAGAGGAAAGGGAGTTTTATTCTTGCACCTTTTCAAGTTTTAACCTGGTCCTAAATGGGAGCTACTTTGAGAGATACAGATATAATATAATTAAAAAGAAGAAAATTGTTCTTCTTATTTTGAGAACTGGCTGATGAATTATCCATCTGTGAACTGCTAGGGGAAAAAAAGACATGCTTTCTATGGATTTTTTTTAGTGTATTTTTTTCCATAGAGAGCTAGGTGTTAGGAATAAGTAAAATGGGGTTTAGAACTGCTCTCTGTGTGTAGCTATAAATAACTTTTTACATCAAGAATATAGTGACTTCCATTTTTAAATAAGATTATTTGAAATATTTTTTTTTCCATCACATTAGATTCAACTCATTTTTGCATTCTGTATTGGTACTAAATTATCTTTTTAGCTTCATATTCTTCAACAAATTTTAGGCCAATGTAATTTAATTTAGGAAGAGTGACTATAGATGCTAAAGTTTAACTGGTGACATTTCTAGTAATTTTTATACTCCACTTATATAATAATGATTTTATATATATATTAGACACTATTACATAAGCTTCTTATTGTATAGTACTCCTTTGTAAAGCAACTTTTGCCACCCAAAAAAAAAATTCAACAGTTCTCCATTGGCTTTTAAAGTATTATACACAAAAATATTCCACATATTCTGCATTACCAAAAGCAAACGGATTATGCTTTCACAGTGCTCAGCAACACTGGAAATCCTGGAAGTTGACTATTAAGAGAGGAGAAATGCAGAAGTGCCTTCTGGGATCAAGATAACAGGCCTGTCTGGTACACCTAATGTTTTATATGAGAGCTAAATGTCATTGAAAACCTTTAAAGCAAAGTCCTGTATGACTAAATTAGGTGTGTCCTTCCTCCGCTGATAGGCACAGAACGGAACCTTGGCAGGCAGTTTGCTATAAATCACTCTGGGGCTCACGTACATCTGTGTGGCTCACTGAATGTAACATAACCACTCCCTCACGCTCCTCCAACTGGCAGCAACATCTTGGTTGGTCTAAGATGAGGGTAAAACAGATGGAATTGCTTGCTCCAAACATTGACATTATTTAGACAAAAGACAAGTAGTTCCAGTTTCCAACAACGCCCTCTAATCTAGTTTTTGCAATCCCACCAGAATAAAAGAAATTAGATTAGCAGGAGGAAGATCACCATCTTCTTTCCAATGAACTACTGAAGCCCTAAAAATGTTGATGTTTTCTAAGAAATTTAAATATATGAATGATATCTTTCTCCTCAACTTTGGATCAGAACAGGCTGTACATGTCTCTCTCTCTAAACAGGCATTAAAAACCCACCCCAAAACCCAAAGAAAAAAAAAATTCCCACAACAGCTAAAGTTGAATACCTGGGGAATTTGCATACTCTATAGTGCCCAATGACTTTATATACAAAAGATTAACTATCTGGATTTTTGTCTGGTATTTATGTTCTACACTTGCAAATGTTCTTAGTGCCCAACTGGGGTTTGGGTAGAGTAGGTCACAAAATACTTGGCTCTTGATTTAAGCTATACATCAACATTCTGAAGTTAATGGGAAGTCATTGTACTTCACAGACTTCAAAAACAGAACAAAATTTAAATAACCAGTTAGGGAGAATATGCATTCCATGACAATTTTTTGAGCTTTTGGAAGACACAGACAGAACATACCAGATTTTAATTTAGTAGATGGGCTCAAAAAGTCCAAAGTAATAATAAAAAAAAGTTATTTCTTGTAACTGGGTTTATTTTTGGAAGAAGTGCTGTGCTTTGTCCCATGAGAACTGTAGCTCGGATGCTTCCTGAATAGATCTTGACCTTCTCAAATGCTCTTTGCTAAAGAAGTTACAATACAGATTACACATCCTAAAAATAGTAATTCAAAGGATAATTATGAATTTTAATCCCTTTCTGATTTCTTCTCAAGGCAGTTAGCAGGCTAGAGGCCTCTCCTCTCCTTGGAGTGATGTGAAGCTACTCCTAACAAAGCTTGTACCTGGATAGAATGATAATCCTGCAATTATTTGCTGTAACTAATTAACTGGATATAGCTTTTGTCATGCTTTGAGTCAGAACTAAGGGTTCTATTAAGACTTGTGTAAACCCTCAATTCCATTTGTCAAAATATCTTGCCACTTCTTTGGTATGGTCTTGAATGCTTGGCATAAGACACGGACCACCTTCAGAGACATCATTAATGAACTGTAATATGGACCAAATACGGTCCCTAAAATTTCAAAAAACTCTGAAATTATACATTTCATTCATCATTTGCCAGATTTGTTTTTTAATCAAAGAACGAATCACTAAGAACAGTAGTTATACTAAGGTTAGCTAAAAGGACTGATTCCTTCACTCAGAAGTCTCAGGAACAAACAACACTCAAATAGATCTAAACTATTCCATTCTATTTTGTACGTATCTGCTGTTTACACAATACAGAATCTACTCCTCTCTCTGCATCTTCAGACAGGAGCTGAGAAGATTAGATGGTTTGGTTTGGTGTTGTTTGATTTTGAGGGTTTGTGGTGTGTTTTTATCTTAAACCCATACTTTCTGGATTTCGGACAAATCTAGCAGTCTTTTAGCTGCCCTTTGGTAGCTGTAAGCCTAAAATGACAGATCCAAGACATTCAAAGACAGCTACATGTTGAGGAACTGTTGTGTCTGGAGATGTACCCCTCACCACTAGACAGGTAAGTCTGTGGATCAGAGACACCAGAGCTCAAAAAGGTATTAATGAAGGGAGATCGTCTGACATTTTGTCTGGCGGCTTCCAAACGCTTCCTGAGGCAGAGTTCAGTACCTAAATATGGAGTAATTAATCTGTCCAAGCTGTTGATGAAGACACAATGTCCTGGAACATGCAGTGGTTCTTGGAAAGGATGCTCCATTGTGGTTTTGGGTCTGCTTTTTCCAATGTCTGCAGCAAACGTGTCAACAATTCAACCTCTACCGATCCACTGCAGTGATTGAATTAGAGGAAAAACTGTTCCTGGACCAACCACAGACCATATTCGTTCAGCTGTCCTTAAGGTTCTGTCTTTATCCAGTGGGTTCCTTCTTCAGACAACATGACAAGTAATATGCACAGCCCTATCCACTGGCTCCAAACTCCACAAGGAATTACCTCTCCTGCAGCTTGAATATAAAATGTCAAAGCCACAGCCCTATTTCATAAACAAGGAATCAGTACCTTACATGCTGACTGGATTTTTACTGAATGTAATCAGGCAACTATTAAGACTTTAGAATAGACTTCTCTGTTTTACCTGTGTGCTAAATACAGTGTCATTCTAGTCTTTTATGAGAACCACATGGTCTGTTTATGAGATCTCTTCAAATATTATTTTTGGACCTTTTCCAGTCTACATGTCTTGATTTTACAGTTACACTGTTGCTTTATATAGCTCTCATTTAGTCCTTGATGGGCTACAGACATCCTGTTTGCTGGCCTATTATCCAGCTTCTTATCAGTTCCACTCTAAACCATTATTTCAGAGAGTATCTCTTGTAGTTGTGCAACATTCTCAAACTACAGTGTTTTAATCTACCCTTTCTAAAACAACTTGCTCCAAGTGCTTGAAAAACATTTTCTAACTAAAGAAAATAAATCACATTTTAAGACAATCACACAAGAGAAGTCAAATTTTATAAAATATAACAATATTATTACTTCAATCATATAAAACAGAAATGTCTCTTGCATAAGTCCAATGCCTCCACAAATTATCACACTTAAAGCAAAGACCTCCAACAAATTAAATTCTCCTTTTGGACATTACTGTGGCACTGGAATTTATTTTCAACTTGTCACCAGTGTTTCAAGTGTGATCTGACCAATAACTTTAGACTAGAAAAAAACCTCCTTCTAAACGTGCTCATTCAAGCAAAAGACAGGTTATAATTTCAATTTTTTTTCCTGAAGAGACATGTTTTCTCAGATTGAAGCAAATGGTCTGTTTGCAGGCATTGTGGTCTCCATGCTGCATGATAGTAGAAAGCAGCTATAGCATATATAACTCTGGAATTACATTTATTGTTAAAAGGATAAACTAAGCTAACTATGTTGTAATTTTTTTTTTTTTTTAAGCATCCTGTTGTTCCAAAATGCCAAGGTTTAGCACCAGCTATTTGGGGAGCTAATCATAAGAATCATCATTATTACATTACACCACATTACATATAACCTCAGGCCAGACACAACTGATTGATGTCAACTGCTCACTGAGAAGTATCTCCACTTGGGAACCAAACATTTGTAAATATGCTACTCCCACCAACTAAAACAAAATTCCCCTATCATCCTCATCAGAACACCTTGCATCACCTTAGTGACATTTATTTTGCTGATGGAATTACACCAAGGAGTGCAACTACCATTACATAAGGAGGACGTGAGGAATGAGAGTTAAAGATAGCCCCATTTAATGACCATTCATTATAGAACAATAGCTACTTCCAAACTAGTTCATGGCAGAATATTTTTTCCTGACAAAATTCTTATTGTGAGAGGCATGGAGAAAATTGGGAGTCCAGGATGGCTGATACTTTCAGCTGCTATATATAATTAGATAAAAAGATTCACTTTTTGAATATTTATTAAAAATACCTAAAGAATTAAAAAAAAATAATAATACCTCAATCACTGCATTTCTCAAAGCAGTCAGCAAAAAGTTTGCTTTGCAATTTTACCAGAGACAGTAGAGAAGGAACTGAAGAATTATTCTTTGATGGTGAAAAGTGTTTTTAATGGAAATCTTCAAGAATGTCTATGGTCTATGTCACTGTAATAATTCTCAAACATCAGCTCCTACTTTCTGCTATTATGAACCCAGATCCTGAATTGTGCCAATGCATTTTTAAAATATGGCATTTGGAGGTGCTATGCCTTTCCTGCTGTTTTCATTAGCTACAGCTAGTCTACCAGTCTACTAGCTAAGTCTAAGTTAAATTAAGTGCATGAAGTGTATTACACAGTCTTTTTGTCCAGATCTCATGATTTTTATCTTGATGGTCTATTCCAAGACTGGAAAAGGGCATTATGAAAACAATATAGAGCATTTTCTAACCAGGAGGTGTTAATATCAAGTGTGAATGTACAAGAAATGAAATCTTAAAACTTATTTTTCTCCTCTTCTTTAGGATTTACATACCTTTTTATCCTCCATAGTGACTTAAAAATGATGTTGTGTTGATAAAAATACAAGATTAATCATCTGTGTATCATCTGACTTAACAGAATTGTTTCTCTACCTAATAATTGGGGAACAGTGAAAGCAGAGTTGATTTTTTCCATCTCATTCTTTGATTTGAGACTGAACCTAAAAGAGGTACACTTTCACACCCTTGGGGGAAAGAAATAGAAAATTAATCTTCCATTGCTGTTATGCCTCTGTTAGCAGCGGGGTATGAGGTCACACTGCTACCTCAATAAAGATTGCTCAGCCTCCTACGCCAAGTGATGTGGTCCTGCAGAGTATGAACAGCTTGTCTATGAAAGAGACTCTGGATGCACTGGCTCTATAAATACCTAGTCTGTGCAGTTAATAAGGTATATCAGCTGGCAAAAGGTCTTGCAGATGACTAAAGTCTATTGAACAGTAGTTTTCCAGCCTTGTAAAATTGCTCTCCCACACCTTCTCCTTAGAGTTCACCCACGCGCAGGCATAAATCTGGACAGAACTGTAAGTTCCCGAGATGCAAGGTGCAAGACATAAAAACAGGGATTTAATTCCCACTTCCTCCCCATGCCATCATCCTCCAAGATGGAGGATACAAAAGAAGGGGTAGGTGGTGTGGTGGTGGTTCCATAGGCACCTGAAAAGCAAACACTGCAGCTACTGACTCCCTAAAAAGGCTGGGAAGTGCCTGGATCACGTTGTTAGCATCACCCTCAATATTACCTGTGTTTTTCCTTTTCTATGTCTACTCTATCAAGTTTCATCTGTGAAAGAATCATAAAATATCCTGAACTAGAAGGGACCCACAAGGATCATAAAGTCCAACTCCTGGCCTGGCACAGGACAACTCCAAGAATTACACCATGTGTCCAAGAGTGTCGCCCAAATGCTTTTTGAAATCTGTCAGGCTTGTGCTGTGACCACTTCCCTGAGGAGCCTGTTCCAGTGCCCAACCACCCTCTGGCTGAAGAACTTTTTCCTAATATCCAAGCTAAACCTCCCCGATACAACTTCATGCCATTCCCTCAGATCCCATCGCTTGTCCTCAGAGAGATCAGTGTCTGCCCCTCCTCTTCCCCTCACAAAGAAGTTGTAACTGCAATGAGGCGTCCCCTCAGTCTCCTCTTCTCCAGGCTGAACAAAGTGACCTCAGCCACTGCTCACACAACTTCCCCTCCAGACCCTTCACCATCTGTGTTGCCCTCCTTTGGATGCTCTCTAGTGCCTTTATAACCTTCTTATATTGTGATGTCTAGAACTGGACACAGTACTTGAAGTAAAAGACTAGTACAGGGAAAGACTAGGAAAGGCTTACAGGGAAGCCTAGGACAGAAGCTGCAGCTATTTGAAATACATGCAGTTCTAGTTCCTTCTCTCTTTAAAGGGTTTCCACTAACCAACCTCACTACACAAGAATTTAGAAGATTACAACTAACGAACCTCATCTAATACTGGCAATTTCCAACACCAGCACCATAAAATATTCACTTGCAGGGCCTTAATGCACATCTTACTGGTCATGTCAAAGAAGTGGAACAGGTAAGTCACCAGATCTCTGTCCTCCCCACAGCCAAGAAAACAGGTATGCTGTGGCTTTTTGCAGCTGAACATAACACAAAAGCAACTACTCTGGCTAAGGGGGAAAAAAGTCAATGTCAAAGGAGGAAATATAATAACAGGGCGCTTAGCTTTCTACCATCCTCCAACCCCTTCAATGCTGCATTTTCAGCTCCTCCCAAGATGCACTTTCTTCCTTTATTTTAGACACCAACAAGCTCGTGGAGGTGACATTAGTTGTTTGTGCTTAATATGAGTTTTTAGAACATACTGTATTCTTTGACTAGAGGTTCTACAGATCAGCTGCGCATGTGAAGGACCATCCCTGTTGTTTTGTTTTGAGCCTGGCTCTGACTACTTAATGGCTACTTGTTAATTTTTGCTGTTGCTTTTTGGCTCCTCCCCTCCCCACAATGAATAGGAATGAATATGGCAGCAATTTTCTGCTCACAGCCTGTGTGCTACAAATGCATCACTGTCAAGTCTCCTCTCCAAATTGTCTTCTTTTCCTCAATCACTTGATTGAACACCAGCTCTCTAGATTTTTACTATTTGTAACAGAAAATAACTCAGACACTTGTAATTCAAAGGTGAAAGTATAGTACTAAAAAATCCCGAAACAGACAATAAAGCATCCTCAAAAGCCCCACCACAACCAGACCAGAATGCATGACCTTCTTAGAAATTATGCATGCTTTTGTGCCCTACTGTTCTAGCTACTAGGAACAATATGATTTATTATACCACATAGTCAGATTTACAATCAGACCTACAGTAGTCGTATTTTACAATATTTCATTATTGACTCCAAAAATGAAGGCAAGCTATAAGCCCTGACTTTAGGGCTTATACATTTCAGGGAAAATGAAAAACCCCACACCTTTATATTAATTTACTCACAAAAAGCATTCAACCTTTCAGCTTCCCTCTTTCTTGACATGATAATATAGTTTATTTACATGAACGCCCAGGCTTCCCTAGCTCTTGCTCACCAAACTGGTGGCCAGTACAGGCCCCCTAGCCTCCAGTTCCAAGGCCTGGTGTATTTTTTTATTTGCCCATGATTACACATCTCTAATCTTCACATAAAAATACTTCACACAGTTCCTTCTCGCAGTTTGTTCATTCACTCACAAACCAAGCTGACTCTCAGCTCTTCTGCTCTTAAATCTGCAAGTGTCATATTCCCCACTACTCCAATAATAATGGGAGTCCCTTCCAATACCAAGTTTCAGACCTTTTTTCCAGAGCTGTCAGTCTCTTGCCTAATCCTGCCACGAACACCTTTAGCATTTTATCTCTAGAGATAAATCAAGGAAGTTTCATTCCTCAGAGTCTGATCTTTAAGAAAGAGATGTTACATTTATAGATCATTTTAGAGGATATAATTATATAAGCACAATTTAATAATTATGAATCATTGTGGATATGAAAAGAGTAAATCATGTTAAAGAAATCTAGTTACTTTTAAAAATGAAAAATGTTATTAGCCTAAATAAACCAAAAGTCCTGTCTTAGCTGGGGTTTTAAAAAGGTTCAGAGGAAAGTCAAAATGATGGATCATTGTTATCATTAAGAAAGCTTTGTTGTGGATGGAGTAAATCTTTATTACAACTTTTCTCCCAATATCAAGCACTTGTGACTCAGCATTCACATCTGAAAGCCTGTATCCTGAAATCTGACTCTTTCCCATCCTTTATGGGTTTGGGTTTTTTAGGGCATCTGGTTTTCCTGTTAGTTTGTGGTAAGTCCAGTTGACTCCAGATCTGATGCAGTTGCCTGCCTTCAGGTTTGAGCAGTACCAAGGTATTAATTAATCCCCAGAAAAACAGGGGATTGGGTGGAAAACGGAAAGGCAGCTGCTGAGAAGTGAAGTCTCACAGGATTGTAGATTAATACCAGCAGATTTTCATATTTTATTCAATGGTCTACATAAAGCTGTAATAAGTCTGATCATTAAATTTGCAGATGATACTAAAATAAGCAGAGTATTTAAGACTCAGAGGGATGCAAGAATAATCCTGACATTAACAAAATGGGCTCAGAGGTGAGATAGGAAATTAAATGAGTATTCATTTAATGTAATGAAAATTGACACACTTCAGTAAAAATAATGTTCAGGACACATACTGAGACACAAGTTAAATTATCCTAAGGTAATTAATATGTAAAGAGAGAGAAAGTTATAAGCTATTCTTGAATTGCCATTTGTAGTTTTAAATTCAAAGAAGGCATGACCCCTGTCCTAAAGAGATAACAGATTGGCACAGACAAAATAACACACTGTAACTGAACACAGTAAGAAAGAGTGTCTTCCAGCACAGTACAGAAAAGAGAAAAGAGAGCCCTCTGGACCTGCTAATCACTGGGACGGCTCAGAAGAATGACTGTGATGGCCATCGCCACATTTGACTTTTGCTATTCTCTTCATATTTATGTCTGACTAGAGGCTACTTCAAAGCTACACAGAAAATTTTAAGAAAAGTGTCCTCAGGTATGAAAATAGAAATGTTGTATTACCAGCTATCTGAATAATATTCAAGAAAATTAAATGCTATTTTCTAAGAGGAGGCAAAGACATTCCAGCTGGCAAACAAAAAAACCCCTCAAAATCCCAACCTCTAAAAGTAAGGCCTTTAACTCTCTCTTAAGGTTGCTGAAGGAAAAAGATATGAGAATAAATCAAGCAGAAATCCAGCAAGATGCAGAGGAAAGGGCAAAAAATTGAAAAAACTGAAATCAAGAACATAATGAAACAAACCTGCAGGCAAGCTAAAGACAAAGATCCTTTCCCCTAGTTCACACCAGAGAAAAAGCAACCCCAAAAACACCACAAGAAGCACCAAAACACTTTTTAAGTATATAGTAAAAAGACCGTAAAAGCCAAAGTTGTTCTTCATTAATGGTACTATAACAGCTTGTCATAACACATACCTCCAGAGTGGGTATTCCACTCCTTTTCATTATACTAGTGAAAAGTCTGAGGAAGACTGAAAAAACTCTACCTCACAATTTCCCCATTGAACCATTTCTATTAAGGGCAGCAGGGTGCCCTGCTGTACCTGGTTTAGCCAAATTTCCCCGCCTAGTCTATTAACAGCCCAAATTAATTACAAGCATCTACAAACATGTAGAGACTTAAGAGACCTATTGTTTGTTACAATTTGAAGAGCAAAATTTCAAGGAAAAATGACAGCAGTGTTAACAGAGGGAAACTGCCAAGGTTATATGATTCATTTATGTAGGAGCTTAGCAACAAAGGAGAGTTTGAAATACTGTAATAGCAATAAGCCATTGGATTAACACAGCATCAAGCAACATCTTGAAGGAGATCAAAGTAGTAAACAAAATGAAATGCAGTGACAAGAATGAGGTGTTCAGTTCTTAGCAGTATGAAAGAGTGAATGAATTGCAAAGGACTCATACCTTACAGTAACATAAACAAGAGGAAGGGAAAAGATGCTAGCTTTACCTCAGTTAAAGAAAACTGAAATAAATTTCTGTTCCTTCTTTAATGGAATATTTTGTTTGTGTCCTGAATAAAGGACAAGAACTCTGAGTTTTATAAACAATGTTATCCCAAAATATTTAAACAAAAGGCAGAACAGTTACAGGACATAATGAAGTACTACTTATGATACCCAGAAAACAAAATAATTCATCTAGGATACACTGCAATGTAAAAAAAAAAAAAAAGGAAAAACAGTAACTCATACTGGTAAGCAAGCACTCTAATTCTCTGATTTAAGTTTAGAAAATGTAGTCTGATATGTTTGTGAAAGAATTACAGTAAGTGTATCAATCAAGTCAGAGGATATATAAAAAATACACTGTATCAAGAAACATTGCTCCATACAAATAAAGGGCACAGTCTGTGATGTAAATGAAATAGAATCTGTTAAAATATCACAAATTCTGATTAGTAAAGATAAAACCTCATTTAAATATAAACTTACCAGAGAACAAACCCATTGTGAATGAAAAGCATGCTAGGTGTCAGGATGATGGAATCACACTCAGTAAATATGAGTGCATCATCCGTCAGTAACATCTCCTTGCTGCAAGCACTGAATTAAATCTGCAAAATATTTTATCTTGATCGCATCTGCTGTTAAATATCAAGGTCTCAGCTTGTACATGAATGCAGACAAATGATAGCATTAAAAAGTGTAATTTAGCAATAATATTTCCTATGCAAATCTCTATAATGCCTCAAATACAATAACAAATATATGTAAATAGATCTTGGTTCCAAATGCCAAACTTGTGGGTTCAATCCCTGTATGGGCCATTTACATTCAAGACTAGATGATGGACTAGATGGACTAGATGATCCTTGTGGGTCCGCTTATGACTCAGAATTTTCTGCAATTCTTCTGTGCTTCAGTTACTATAGAAGGTAGAAGATACACAAAATCTGAAATCTTAATTTCCCACTCCTTTTTTGTTGTGTCTCCACTAGCACTCTCCCTCACCCCATCACATCACTCACCCACACAGTTGGGCCTTCAAGTTGTATTCTGCTTTTCTGTTTGCAAGAGATGATAAGAAAGGAAGAATCTATTTCACTTCTTTCTCTCACTTCATACCCTAAGAATGCATGTATTACTCTGTTTAGGACAGGAAGAGCAAGGAATTCTGATACTGCAGTCTACTACTGATACTCCTACCACTCGTGTTCGGAAGCAATTCCAAAGCATCTACTTTCAAATTTTTATTCTAAATTTATTGATGATTACTTTTCCCATTGTATTTTAAGGCTTCCTTGCCAATTAATTTACCAACTTCTGTTTTTTATTGTTTAATCCCTGAAGACTCAAAGGTTATATGCAAATTGACCTTTTATTCTCTTAGGTGCTGGTGTGCATCCCAGTTGGGTTTTGACTACCTGCTGGTGTATGCCAGGAACTTTTCACTCGTTCCCTCACTATGACCGATGCTTTGTTGTGGATGGAGTAAATCTTTATTACAACTTTTCTCCCAATATCAAGCACTTGTGACTCAGCATTCACATCTGAAAGCCTGTATCCTGAAATCTGACTCTTTCCCATCCTTTATGGGTTTGGGTTTTTTAGGGCATCTGGTTTTCCTGTTAGTTTGTGGTAAGTCCAGTTGACTCCAGATCTGATGCAGTTGCCTGCCTTCAGGTTTGAGCAGTACCAAGGTATTAATTAATCCCCAGAAAAACAGGGGATTGGGTGGAAAACGGAAAGGCAGCTGCTGAAAGCAGTATTGTGTCCTCAATCAAAACAAGAGGAATTCCCTGTTAATTCCAGCTACCATGCAATCTACAGACAGCCTGGGAAAACCAATTGTAATGCCTCTTAGCTTTTGGTCTATTTCTTACAAAGATGACTCTTTTTGCAGTCTTCAAATAGCCCTTTTTGACTTCTTTTACATATAGGTGACTGGAACTGCATCTAATATCGTGGTAATATGGAGAAGGTCTCATCAGCATCTTGCAAAAATAGCATTAAGCCTTTTCCCTCTTAACAAGGAATTTCTCACTGCACACCACCTTCTTTCTCACTCCTTTAGAGACCCCTGGAACTGGCTAGCAAACCCAGCTATTCCTTCTCAATTACACTTAGTCACTTGCGCTTTGAGTTAACAGCAGGCTTTTGTCATTAGCCTTTCAGTGAATGACGTTGCTGTTCGTATTACTAGAGTGCATTAAATTTCTGTTATTCTATTTATTTAAGATTATACTATATCCAGATCTGTCTTTCCCAATGTCTTTCAGCTTTATCAGCTAATTCTCATTTCTGCACTCAAACGTTCTGTGCCAAGGTAATTAGAGAAAAGTTAAATAATAATAACCTCAAGACTGAGTCTCTAAGAGTCTAATATTAACTCCCAGGGTGGTTTTTATCAGCTTCATCCAAGAAAATTAGAACAGGTGAACCCTAGGAGACCAGAATTTCCCTTTTACCTAATTGCTTAGGGAAAGTATATGATTTTTGTGTTGAATAGTGCGTGAAAGGTATTTTTTTTATTCCATAAATTCAAGTATTTTTGAACTCCATAAACATTTTTTGCATTAATTATATTCTACAACTGTAAAGTTCACAGTTTAATTATGTGGTAGGTGAACTCCATTTTCTTTTGAACCTAACAGCCTATAACTTCATTTGATGTTACTAAATTTTTCAGCATTAAAGGAAGTTAATAAGCATCTCTTTCTACATGTGATTTTATACACCACAATCGTATTACTTTTCCCGAGGGTGAAACAACCAATTGTATTTAGTCATCCATTTTTTCTGTTTCCTTACATACTTTAATATTACTGAATTTATCACAATCTCTCTCAAATTTGCAATAATTGTTAAAGTATTGATAGATAATATACTGTTCTTGTCTAAAAAATCACTTACCCCATGGAGAAATGGCAGCAATTTAATCTGAAGTGACCTCCCTTTTGTTAACCATGCTGCATTTTATTGTTCCCTATTTACCTGAACATTTTTAATTTTTCTTCATTTCTTAAACACTTTTTAATCCTACTAAGGTCAGATTAATGAGCATCAAATTACTTCAATTATTTTCTCCTTTTATCTAATAGAAGTGCAGTATCTGTTGTTCTCCACAGATGAAAGCATCCTTATTGTTCTATTATTTTGGAACCCTAAATAATGGGTGCCCAAAGCTGAACTCATTAAGCTTACCTAGTTTTGTTTCCAAGAGTTATTCCCTTTTTATATATTCAAACTCACGAATCGTCCTCATTTTGCTTTCATGTTCTACGTCTTCCTCCTAATTTAAAACTGAAACAAGGCATTCATTTGGATACGTAGACATACTCTTTGAATTTATTTTTCCATTCCTTTTACAGCTTCTGAGCTCAATGTTTTGCAGCTCTCAATTGATCTTTACTAGTGTAAAACTTCCTAGGTATAGTTTTCTTTGCTGATGAGTTCTTCTTTTCAATTCTTTCAGATTTACTCCTAGTATATTTTTAACACAACGAATCATTTAGTTAGACTTAGATATTTCCGTGAATATTTGTG
Organism: Struthidea cinerea; assembly: GCA_013397865.1. Classification (NCBI taxonomy): domain Eukaryota; kingdom Metazoa; phylum Chordata; class Aves; order Passeriformes; family Corcoracidae; genus Struthidea; species Struthidea cinerea. The sequence continues at coordinate 611,603 of VZTI01005493.1, forward strand.
TTCTTTATTCTGTTTATATTAATAATAATAATAATAATTTGTTTTATCTTTGTATAAGCTGTTTAGGTGCCACTGTTTAGGAGGGCTCATTCCTTCAAGGAAGTGCCTTTCTACCAGCTTGCATCACCATGGATCTAGTGATGTACATGAACTAGCATGCTACCCCTACAGCCTGAGCAGCGGGGAAAGTGATGTAGCAGGCATCCAGGTGGCTCTGCACAGAGCTGTGCTCTGTCACAGCTGAGACGAAGGGGGATTTTAATAAGACAAGACAGGCTCGGTGTCCTGTGCTCTCAGTACACAATGTTCCAAGGAGCTTATCACCACAGCACTGTGCAAATCGGGCTGGAGCCTTTCTGAGCTTAATACACCCAATTGCACGATAAAAGAGCAGAGGTCTAAATACCTTTTCAGAGTCTGGTTGGGAACAGTCAGGTATATTAGAAGCTCCTGGCCATACCAGAAAACAGATACAGATACATACATAAAATTACCTTGTGGTGTTCCTATCCCTCTGTTTCTTGTGATCTTACCTTCGAAGTACCCAGCAGAGAGACTAGTGAGTTTTACTCATTAAAATTAAATAAATTTCTCCCTGAATATCTATCTTCAAGCTTAGAGAAAGAAACTTTACGCTTCTAGTATTCACTCCTTATATTCATTTGTGCAACCAATCACCTTGAAAGCACAGATCAGCAGAGAAAAGTGACTCTGCAGTGTTTGCTCACCTGAACTATGTCATGAAAATTGTCCATAAAAGTGAAACGGACACAGTACCAAACCAGAATTATTTTATGTAGCAATATTTGGACAGAAAAGCCACAATATGCTAACTAAACTACTCAAATACTTCCTGTTTTATTCTTTTACAGACAATCTGAAACTACCAAAGAGTACGATAGAATTCCTCTTAAACAGATGAAAGGTGTGCTTAATTTGGATATATTTTCATTATAAAAAGTGTCCTTACAACATTATTAACATTTCATTTCTCCTGCAGGCTCTGTAAAGGCTGAATAAGAATGGAGAACATACCACTGGCTGTAAAAATTGAACATTTCTCACTCAGCAGCAGGAGAAATGGATATGTGATTTAAATGAAAACAATAACTGCATTATAAATTGTTTTATGTGGTATATTCTGGGGTTTATGCATAGAAATCTGCAAAACAAGCAGTTCAGAAAACAGTAATTTGAGGCTTTGTCAAGTACTTTTGCACTAAGATTGTTTGAGTCAATTACATTTGCTATTCTAAGATCATACTTCACCTTTTCATTTCACAGTAAGTTCCCTGTCTGACTAGCTCCCTGACTGATGTGTGAGTTTATTTTCATAATGGAGTGAACAGGATATAGCCATGTTGCTACTGGGGAAGACAAACCAGAATAAATGAAAGCAAAACCAAATTTTAAGATAGGTGTAACAATATCAAGAAGTAAAATCCCATTTAAACCTTTGGTTGCTTGAGAAAATAAATTTTCTTTAAAAATCAGAAATAACTGAAATCAAATTGTATGCAAAAAACCCAAACCTAAATAAAACCCTAGCAAAATCTATAGTCTGAGGCAAGGAGGAAACCTCCTGCTTCTTTTGCAGGGAATTCCTCATCATATTTTTGTAGAATTGAAGAAGCCAGGAAAAGGCCCCAAAGTCACAACTTCTAGCAAATGAAAATGAAACTTCCATATGAAGATATTCCTCATGGGCCAGATGCGTATGAAGAGAGGTGGCTTGAGGAAAATGTGCATTTCTCCGGTGCGCATTAAGGGACTCTGAGAGTTCTCAGGAGAATAAGGAACAAGCAGAAGGGAAACATTCTGAAAGAGTCCTGAGGACTTGCCACAGCACACTCTCGTTACACATTTCAGATCTCCTAATTTCTCCTAGAGATTTTGTGAGGTAGCATTACTCAGTACTGCCTACTGTTGACATGAGGGACTGACTGCTAGAGCTGTTTCAAAGTGCAAACACACTTTAAAAAATGTAAATACATTGGGTAATTTAGTGCAATGCAAATCCATTGGCCACATTTACTAATTGTTCGTCAGTCTTACTCCTCTGGAGAAGTGTAGGACCCTTGTTGTAAGCTCTAAACAGACAAAAAAACCATATTCTCAGTATAATCCATGAAGATGGCTTGCTTATTCAAAGCAGAGTTAATTTCATTCCAGGTACTCTGGATGGCTGTGTCCCTTTGACAGCACAGACACCAGGTATCATTGCTCATGAGGAAGGCTTTTTTGCTGACTGGCTGACTGCTACTGTACCCACTCTGTTAGATTCGGTTCTGTTAATATTTGTCAAAGTCTTGGGTATATCTCTAGAGAATTCAATCAAATATTGTATTTGTTTCACTTTGAGGTTACAGCTTTAGTTGATGGGTTCCTACTAAACAAACTTCAGACAGCTGGGGAAGTTTCTAAGTTCACCCATCATCAAAAAACAGAAAGGCACATTTTTCTTCTTGAATCTGATTTGAAATGCTGCTACATTTTTTCTTTTTTGCATCAGTATTTTCATTCTTGTGTATGTTTTAATGACAGATATATATATATATGCTTTTGTTTAAACTGAAATTTTTATTGTCCAACAACTTTGCTTTCACTAATACACATTAAGATTTTTTTTTTAAATATTATTCTTCAAAGCTCCAATAGATGTCACTATCAAAATATAAAAGAGAGCTGGTTGTATAATGCAGTCAAAGAGAAACACAGCAGGGAAGCCTCACTTGCTGGACTGCTCCAAACCCCAGCATGAAAGTACAACTCATTAAACTAGACATCGAAGTGAGCAGCTGCCAGCCATAGAGTGCATGTCTTTTCATTCTTTAAACTCTCACTGTTAGATCAAAAATATCTAATAGTTTCACTAAACATGAAAGTAACACTGAACCTACTGGGTGTTTGGGCTAATAAGCAGTTTCCTGTTAGGTTTTTTTGCTCTCTGCCCATTCAACTTCAAAAAAATGTCCTGTCTTTTCTTTAGCCCAGTTTGCACATTACTGTGCTGTGTTTTACAAATGCTCATTTTTCCTGTTGGTTTGGATCACATCTGGAGTAAGTCTGACGTGAAGCTTTACTACTGCTTTTGGAAAGACATGTCAAAACATGACAGCACTGCTTGAAATGGATAAGTAAAGCTTATAAGTGAAATGATTTCAGAGCTATTTGCCCATGCTATGGAATCTTTAAGCTTTTGTACTGACCAAGAAAATACTTTGTTCTTTTATCTAACCTTTAAGTCTTTGGGAAAAAACCAGATACTTTCTGTATGAATATTGGAATCTTTCACTGTTCTGAGCAATGCCTTTTTTATACTGCTTGAAAGAGGAGGTAAACTCTATGTAACTACTGTGTTACCTCTACTATATGATGCTGAGATGGGTCTACTAGCTCTCCTGCCTTGGAAAACTAGCTAGTTTAAAAATTAAAACAAATTATTTATTTATTTTTAAATAAATAAAAAACGTGTAGCCCCTAATTCTTGGGAACATACCTGGGAATGGGAGGCTTTCCAATTTGAAAAAACCTTGTGGCTTTTTCTATAAATCTCTGCAAGCTTGTATGGTGAATGTCATTTTGAACAAGTAGTAGAGTATTTTCACTGGTGCAAGTTTGTCAAGTTTGTCCTTGCATGAGGACCCATTCCCAAACTAAATCGTACCACAAGATGTCAGTGCAAACAACTCCCACATTGGTGGCTCCTTATGACTTGCTTGTAAACCTTGTTCCAGTTTGAAGTTATTTTGAGCAACAAGTATGCCCAAAGGTTGCTAGTCTATTTACAAGCAAAGAGCTGAAGGATGAAAGAGAAAAATTGAATAATTTGTTGCAGGATGGCCTGTGCAGCCTAGACCTCCACTGCTCATGTAGGAAGTCTTCTTGCTTTGACTAGAGTTCTGGACCCGTGCATTAATTCGCAGACACAGACACTTGAACAGTTCTGCTGAAGAGAAGTCTGTGGCTTACAGTCTAGAGAACCTTTTTGTTAGAATACAAATGCCTTGTAAAAAATTTATGCCTGAAGCTACAGAATTTACGATATGCTACCTCACCTACCTTTTAAACCATGTTTTAAAACAATTTGGCTGAGCCACAGTTTAATGAGCTTAGGATGTGAGGGAATTCAATGAGACAAAAAGAAAAAAACAACCAAACACAAAGGTCAGCACAGCTACCCACATTATGTCAGCCAGAGATCAGGCTCTTTTTAGTGAAACACTGTAGGAATAAGACCAAGCTACTGCTTCTCTCCCATCTACCTATTTTCTTATTTTTTTATTCCAAGACCAGTTTTGATTTGGGATGATGGGAACCTCCAAAAGGTATAAGCATTGGGGCATGCTGGAGACCACCAAGTATGAGCACACACTACAGGCTGCAGGGTTTCTTCCCACCAGAAATGACATGACCTGAGCACATATAATCTAAAATTAGCTCTTAGGGAACACAGGAAGTGCCTTTTCCATTTGCTTTTTACCTGCTGTTTCTTGCGAGAAAGAGTTGTTGTTGCATCTCTTATTAATAGTCTCTGATGTGCTACTAACAGCAGGAAATTTATCTGTGAGACTCTTCATGTTAGCCTCAGTTCATTAGAGAAAAGTAGACTCACACATGGTATCTAAGCAGTTTACTTGAGTGACCACCTCCTGACATTCTATAAAATGGGAAGATAGAAAGTAGGCTTAAACTGTACAGCATCCCTCTTGACTCTTAAAACAATCTTCCATAGGTAATCCATTCACAGGAGATGATACTAGGGCCCTCAGCCTAGCTGTCTTTCCCCATTTGTGTGCTTTCCCTGCAGGAGGTGTAAGAAAGGCACCTTTCAAAGAATCCCGGTGAAAAAAAGCCAAAAGCAGCATTCTCCAATAATGCAATTGCGATAGCACAGAAAATCATTAATGGATTATAATAATCAGATTTTCTCAAACATCTGGAGTACAGGATTTTACCTATTCTATAATAGTGAAGGGCCTTGAGGAGAAGCTGTATGGGGAGCGGCTGAGATCACTTGGTCTGTTCAGCCTGGAGAAGAGGAGACTGAGGGGAGACCTCATTGCAGTTACAACTTGCTTGTGAGGGGAAGAGGAGGGGCAGGCACTGATCTCTTCTCTGTGGTGACCAGTGACAGGACACGAGGGAATGGCCTGAATCTGTGTCAGGGGAGGTTTAGGTTGGATATCAGGAAAAGGTTCTTCCCCCAGAGGGTGGTTGGGCACCGGAACAGGCTCGCCAGGGAAGTGGTCACAGCACCAAGCCTGGCAGAGTTCAAGAAGTGCTTGGGCAATACCCTTGGGTAAAAGGTGTGACATTTCAGGGCCAGAAGTTGGCTCTGAGGATCCTTGTGGATCCCTTCCAACTGAGCATATTCTGTGCATCTGTGATTCCATACTACCTATAGAGATAAAGAAAATAAAATGTCAAGTTCACAATGAACACAGGTATGAAAGCCTGAAAATTTTAGCAGGACTTTTAATGTACAGTTAAAAAAATTAACATATCTTCTCCAGACAAGCAAATAAGAAACAGAAACCATGAAAGAAAAATATTTTTCAACATAATTTTAGCTCACTTCTCCTAATCAGAAGCTGTTTCCTAGGTGAACCAAATGTAAGAACAAAGCCATGTAGCGTTATTATTTTGCACCTTTTTAACTTTAGTGTCTGCTGAATATGTAGTCAGTAAAAAACATGGAGGTTATGACTGCAGGTACACAGACTTTACTGAAGTTACTAGAGATCAGTTACCTTCTGGAAAACACAAATCTTCATCTACATATCCCATTCTGTCAGAATTCAGACATAAATCTCTACATCTTAGAAACTAAATGCATATCTGCTAACCAGACAAGCTCAAGGACTCAGGCGCTATTAATTCTGTTTCCTTGAGATCTCCTCAACAGGAAAATGGACCTTATAGTTGAATATTTTCCACAGAGTATATTTAGACTACATAACTACATTTTCCATAAGTTCCAGAAAAATCTTCCAGAAAAAACAAAAACATCCCAGTGCATATTTTTGGCAAATTTGACTGAGCTCAGACTGTGCAACTGAACCTAAAAAGTTGAATTACTTTTACTTATATTAATAGTATATTGACTAATATTTTATAACCCTTATTAACACTTATCAGTCCTCACCACTGTTTCCCTCTAAAATCTGACTAAAAGACAGCTGATAATTTCTTCAACATACTTACAAAAACTAACTTCATAGCTACTACTCTGTTATACTGCCTACTACTTTGTCTGTGAAATACTATCTAGAGGAAATATTACCTGAACTTTTGCTCATTCTGAAAATTCAAAAGAAAGAATTTTTTTAAAATACTAGACTTCAGCATCCACTAAGAAAAGTGGTTTCTGATGGTGATTCACAATCATTGTCTACAACCCTGTATAGTCATCCTGCTAAATGAGAAAATTACAGTAGGAAATGTACTAAACTACCCTCTTTAGTGGATGTATTTATCACAGCTACAATGTCCAGTGGTCTATCTTGCTTAATTTCATTATCTTGAATGTAATGAAATGGAATCTGACAGGACCACAAAGAGAAATATTGAGAATATACATCAAGTCCTCAAATACACGAGCATACCATTTCATCCTCTTTATGCAAATATTGTTGGAAAAATCCCTGATGTGTGGCAGAAGACCCATTTGCTTTGCACTTGTCCAAGGCACAAGGTAAGAGAGGAATTCCTAAACAGTAAAAGCACAAAGAAAGCATTATGCATTGTTATCATAACAACAACCATCACCACAAACAGGCCACAGGAACTCTCTGTGGACCATCTCCTCTGTCACATCTGTTCTTACTAAATTTCTGTTTTGAATGACAGTGACTTTGAGCATTCACCGCTGTGCCTGACAGGTTTGCACTCATGATAGGCTTGTAACTGTCCCTGTGCCAGGGCACATCCCCCTGACTGCCCCAGCAGAGTCTGCTATAACCTGTGCTCCTTTCTTGCTCTGCGAGTTTTGCTGCTTGAGTCCATCTATGCCTCCCTGCCTGGAAATGCTGAGGAAAGGAGACTGGTCACCCCACCTTGATCAGGCTGTTTGACGTGGTACAATGCCCGTCTCTGCCAATGCTCAGATGTCTCTCAGCCATACTCAGAGATGAGTTATTTTTCATGTAGCATCTTAAGAGCTGGTTAATTCCTCAGGAAAAACACCACAGGTTTCCATAAATAAGTGCGAGGAGGAAGCCATTAGTAGAATAGAGGAAGTTTTCATGATCCCCGGGCTATGTTAGCTAGATTCCAACTCTACCACCGAGCTTTCTTGCAAGGAGAAAACCTGGAGAAAATAACACTGAACAACAATCCTTCTCCTGTAGCACAAACCATTGATAATTGTTCTTGACTAATAAGGCCCTTTACACACATACTACAGACCAATTATCAGGCATAATTAACCATTATAAACTATAGGCATGAGACACTCATATTTTTCCATGAATAATAGGAATATTGTTAGCAAAGAAAAAAATGTATTCAAGTATATATCTTATTATTGGCCATGAAGTCATGAAGACATTACTTTTCTCTTACAGCTGTATTTCAGATAAAATAAATAATATATAAAATAAAACCAAAGGTGATCTGACCTTCAATGACAGACTTTGTTCTCAGAATCTCAGAAACTTGCCTTTAATTGCCTTGAATTTCTTCCACCAATCCCTGATCATCAGGCTTTCCTCTCTCAGACATCACTGTGAAATCCAGTTTATGGTCATAGACAGAAACTGGGAACACTTGAGGTTTTACAAAAATAAGTCCATTGGTACATACCTACACTGCTGCACTATATAACACTTTACCTTCCCTCAAAGAATTTTTTTTTTTGCACTGTGATTAAAAAAAGAGCAAAAATAAAATCTTTGCTTTCAGAATGATTAAAGGTAGTGAGTCAGCCATGAGTCACGAGCAGAGAGAAGGTAAAGGGCTGTTAGATCTGAAATCGCAAATGCTGCTACGTGAAGCAAAAGAGTAATGCCATTATGTTCAAATAATAGGCTCATGACCTCAATGCAGACAGACAGCAGCAAAAGACATGATCACACTCAGTAAGTTAGTAAGCTATTCTGTGATCTAAACATTGTAGTTCAATTGTTTTATGGCATTTTTCTTTCCTGGCAAACGTCTATAATTGTGATTTATATGCTGATAAGTACTTGCAATCAAGGTTTGTGGAAAAAATATAAGTAGCAGAAAACACCACAAATTCCATAGTGCATAAAATGTTCCATGATTTTCCTTATTATTTTATTCTCTTTTTAATCAAACATTGCTAATACTGGGCTGTCTGTCTCTGCCCCATTAAACGATCCACAAAAACTGTAGTGATACATCCTGAAGCAAAGAGACAGTGACAGCTAAAGCATGGTGCTGAAGGGACAAAAAGTAACTACATGGAATTAATAACAAGGAAATAGGAGAGGGAGTAGAAGGGAAAAGGACAGTGCCATGTTAGTGAAATGTAAATAGAAAATGAATCCTTAGAGGAAACGAGGCAAATACAAGTGAAATAAATAAATGTAACAGTAGCAACGTATGAGCAGTGTATCATGTTTTTTGAATATTAGAAGAGCCTGTTGACTGATAGCAACAGTAAAGAAAGTAGGCACCTTTAGGTAAGTATTGGCTCACATTAAAAAAAAAAAAGAAAAAAGTAAAATATTTGTGGATATGAAATATGCCACTATGTACTCCACACATAACAAACCTAAGGAAAGCAGGAGAGGATATTTTGCAAAGATGAATAAACACTAGAGAGAGAAAGAGAAAAATGGGGAGAAAGAATAAAGGAGGAAGCAGTAAAAATATAGCAAGGGGTGGGGTGGAGAGAATTCATTTTGTATCGCTTTTCTGTGCCAAACCATAAACACAAGGACACTCAGCAGTTCATTTTTACTCAATGTTTCCACATTTTTCTGCTGTTTTCCATAGGTGGGGCAAAAAAGACAAAGAACCGAGCCAAGCTTTCCATTGGCCTTGATATTAATATGGAAGTGCTTCTCCAGCATGTGAGATATCTTATTTTAGCTTTATGTTGTGGTTTGTACCTGAGTTTCAAATATGGTATTTTACCACTTGTTTTCTCTATAGAAACAGAAAATCCTGAAGTCCACAGTGCATTTCTTGTTCGCTTCGCCCAAACCGGTGGGGGTGAAAGGTGACATGGCATAATGTGGTGAGGTCTGCTGAGAGTTACTGAGGGTCAGGGGCCCTCACAGAGCCAGCTTGTGGCCTGCTTTGTTTGAATTCCAAACTGAATTGCTGGTCAAACACCAGCAAGGAACCAGGAAACCCAGCAAAACTCTGCCTCATAGCCACTGTGTATGCCTGTGCTGGAAACAGAGGTTTTATGGAAAAAGGGTAGACCAAGAATAGTTTTTTCCCATTCAGCTTTATCAATCCCTAGAGTTTACAAACCGTGAGTCAAGCCTCATGTAATCACTAGGGTATTTTAAAAGGGAAAATGGTTTAAAATATTACTGATTAAAATGTTCTTGTTTGACTTTTAGATTTTGAAATTTCTATAGGTCTTGTTTTCAGTAGGCAAAAATATTTCTTTATTCACACAATTTCAGGAGCCAGAGTTTTAAGAAAACTTCAACTAAGGACAACACAGTTTACATAATAGGCAATGCTTTGAGTAGTCTCTTAGAGTTACTGTTCTTGATGAACTCCATTGCTGAGACTTAGCTTTTTTTTTTTTTCACAAATTAAAGAGCAAATAACAAAACTCCAAACAACTCTTACCTTTGGTGCCATACAGTTTAATAGTTTCTAATCACATGACATAAATTTCTGAAAGCTCACAGACATTTGTCTGTAAAAAGGTAGCTTTAAAATATCTGATCAACTACCTCCTTTAGGTAATGGTTTAAGTAATGAGGTCCTTAATCCCACAGATCTGAGAGAAAACTGAAGACAACAAAGACAACAGAAAGGGCCCTGAGTCCTTTATATCTGGTAAGTATAGGTTACAACTTTCACTGTCAGCATTTATCCACCAAAGTGCTCTGATTTTATTATACCAGAAAGGATACGATGCTAGCCACTCTCGGGAAAAAAGCAATCGTGAAACTCTGTTAACCAATGCACTGCACCAAAGCCTGAGTTGCAGTAAATATTGCATCATTCTTGTTTTCATACAGGGAATGCTGTGCCCTGATCCGGAGGTCAGCAGCAAGTTTTTCGGTGACTTGAATGGTGCAGGGTCAGGTCTCAAGTGACACAGGATTCAGCTGTTTACTTCTGGGTTTTCAGTAACTTGATACTGCCGTGTACATAGTCCAGGGAAGGCCATGTGTAGGGAGGTAACATTACAACAGCTGGTAGGAGCAGAGGAATCACTTTTTAACAGTCTTGATGAAAAAAGTTCTGTTTATCCACATTCTTCTCCAAAAGGTGTATCACTGGGGAGTTTAATAACAAACAAGACCAAAAGGAAGTCTTACGCAATAGTACAAATTACAAATGTTGTTTATGAAGTTTCACGCTTGGACATGTGAGGCTAGGCTGTTAGTCTCTAGAATATTTTTGTTTCTAGAGACCTGAAAGAGTGGTTTGCCAAAAGAAAGATAGTTACTCCTACAATGTCCATTAGTTCTGCATCAATATTTTGTTCGCTACTGTCCTCACATAATTCACCTTATTTCACTTCATCCCATCCAACAGTTCAAACCACACAATGTGGTTAAATTCTAAAGAAATAAGTAATGGAATATTAAAAAGTTGAGGGGAGAAGGGTGACTTATCAAAATATCACTAATACATGCTAGCAATGAGCATTGTTTGCAGTTTGCGTTAAATTAATTCAATTAACTGCATGATATATTATTAACTGGACATAATTCAATTCAGTGGCCAACTAGTCTCCAAAGTCTCCTGATTACTCCAACCCAGACACCTTTGGGATGATTGTTTCACTCTTTGCCGTGGATATAAAGACAGCATAAACTAGATCCAGTAGTGGTGTTAGGTGCCTAAAATATGAAATAATTTATATTTTTAAAAATTTGTGACAAGTAAGTTGACAGGATATAGTTGCCTACCACACAGCTACTGAAAGAATGGTGCAAAGGTGTTTCTAAGAGCTTGTCCCTGAAACTCTCTTCTCCAAGAAGGGAAAATCCTAGCTTTCAGTCTGTAGCCAAAGGATTGCTTATACATATCCAGGTGATGTTATTGTAAAGCACATGAGTCTTGGACACCCACCACGAGTCTGTTCAAGCCTTCAGCCGGAGAAGCTGCTCTCAGACCCTACTGGTCAATATCCTATGGAAGAATGTTGTTCCTCTACTGCACCTTGCTTTCAAACAACCTATACACAATGGCAAGTCCCTGGAAATAGGAAATTTGGATCTAAAAACCCTTGGAAAAGTGGAAATTTTTTTGGCCTCTGCTTTAATAACTAGGTTGTCCTCATCAGACACATTTTATATTTGCCCTTGAAATCACATTCCTTTCCTTATGTAAATGCATGACATTCATTAGAACAGCTTTAAAATTAATTTAATTTTACTTAGTTCTTCATTGTTGTCCCTCCAAAATTGCCACTTTTCAAATGCAGAAATGCTAAATTTTTGTTCTGCTCCTGTCTCTTTGAAGAATTTATTTTGATAAGGAAACTGACTTTCAATATGATTCTTTCTTATGTCATATTAAACTGACCATGTCATCATTAAAATTTGGAAAATATAGGTGCACTAACTCACAGGGCCACATAAGAAGTTTGTGGATTTTCTTGTACTTCTGGAATCAGATTCTGCTATTTATTAAATAATCTATTAAATAACCTATCATTAAGGTTCCTTGCAACCCAAGCATTTCAATGATCCTATTTTATGATTCAGATGATACTAGCACTAGACATTACAACAATTTTATTTATATAACATTAGTGTGTTTCTGACAATTTATTGTAAACATCCAATTACATAGACAGTGGCATCTGTTACAGCTAGAGACTGAAAATATGGGTTAATTAAAAGTAGGCTGTGTGTCTAAATCTGAGAAGTCTGTTAGACAGCCACTAACATCTTAAAGGAAAATGAAATGGATAAAAAACCGAATACAAATTTAAACTCACTTTTAAAACCAGGTATTATTACTAGTTTGAAGCATCTAGGACTGACTTCATTTTTTAGCTACTTGACTTTAAGCACTTCTAAAAGGTTTGGAGCCAAATAAAGAGTTGGATGAGTGTGAGGAAAGAAAAACAACTTAGATCCAGTATTTTTGCCAGTCCTGCTGTTTGGAGACTCCCTCTACCATTTGTATTTAATTTTCCTATCTTAGTACAAACCATCTTTCCAACAGCTCCTGAAAGACAAGACATGCATCTCCCCTGACATCACCCGGCAGGAAATTACTGGAAATTAAGGGCTCAGCTTTGCAAATATTTTGTCTCGTGAGTGAGTGTCAGTGGGATACCCACGTGTAAATCCTGGTTTGATCACTATCTAAAGTTGGCAATGCAGGTGTATTCCGTAAATAACTCAGCCTAAACTGCATGTCTGCATTATACAACACATACATCAGCCAATTTTATTGAAGATGTTTCAACTCAGACTAGGTTGAGTTATTTTATCATGCTGTTTTTAATAATTTTCTTGCCTCAACTACTCATCCTCTTGAAGCTGTATCTTATGAACACTGAATTGGGCATGACATGGAGATTCTGGTGTAATTCAATCATTACAGAAAAAAAATGACATTCACATATGTTTATGTTTAGCCTCAACAAGAAGACAGTCAATCACTTTATACCAGGTTACATCAGATATGATTTTAATTATTTCTCTTGAAGTGAAAAATACTTTACTATTACTAACAAAATCACTGCAAAAATGAAATTAGTTTTACATGGTTTCTAAGAATTTGTAGTCCTATGAATGTAAAAATCTCTGCTGTGAATGAATATTTGACTTAAATTGGGGAGAAATTAAATATTTCTTTTAAAAATCAAATAAAAATGAATATACCCCCTTAGGAATCTTTCAAACCTCCAAGCAAAAATCACGAATCTCTCATATCATAAGTGAACTGATTGCAATTCAGCATGATTCATGGTTGATTAATTCCAAGGAACTTAGACGGTTATTCTAAAGCGCTGTTTCCATATTTAAGGTGATGTTAGATCTGCTCTTTCAGTGGTGTTTATCTTTGAATGAAGTGATCCGCTTCATAATTTGGATTCCCCAGAATGCAGCACAGAGTGAAAACAAGACCTACAACACAGAATTTAGAATGAGAAACATTATATGAGGTTTGTTTGTTTGTTTTTGGGTTTTTTTTGGTTGTTTTTTTTTTTTTTTTAGTTCTACTGATCTGTAAATATAATGAATGGGTGAAAACAGAGAACTTGAGTAAAAGAAAAATACAAGAATTCTAGGTATATGATAAATTCACTTTAGAAAAATATGCTTTCTTTTTTCTACTACTCCTTATTGTGGACATTCCTGTTGAATTTTTACAAATGGTCTGAAGAATGCTGACACTGTAAGTTGCATGATAGGGTATGAATAAACTTAAACAGGATCTACAGCAAAAGAAATGTTCTAACTGCAGTACAATAGATCAGTACTTATTCCCCAACCTGCTGTTTAAGATGAGATATAAGGTAGATTGAAAAAAAAGTGCAATACTCTTTATCTTGTCCTTGGCTTTAATTTTTTTTATTTGGTGAATTTAATGAGAGATCTAATAAATTTTTTTCAAAAGTTTATTTCCTGAAAACTGTGTTAGGATGAGTAAGAAAAATTTCAGAGTAAAGTCTAAATCAGGTAATAGTTCTGTCTAGAGCCCACAATGGAGCAAGATAAAATATGGATGCACATATGTGCATGTGGTATCTTATGTTTAAAAATTTCTGAAAGAAACCTTTGTCTTTCACATAGAAATATTTCTCTAACTTGGAAAATTGCAAAATTAAGGCAATTGTTATTGGTTACTGAAGTAAGTGAATTTTTTTTCCGTTAGTAAGATGAAACATTTTGTTTATACTGAAAGATATTTCAATCCTGTCATTTTTTGTTTGTTAGAAGAAACAGAAAATTTTGACAAGAAATTTTTGAGTCAGGTTGTAATAATTCTTTTTTCCAGGTCGACCTGCAATCCAAAGGTGATGACTAGGAGAGCTCTAATTTTAACATTACCATAATTTAACATTCAATATTTAATAATGCATGGCGCAAAGTTCTACTTCTGTCTATATCTACATAGTCTCTCACCGAAGTACATGGGATCAGAATGTCCAACATAAATAATAAATTACCATAATACCCAAAAGGTACTAATTTTTCATTCAGTGAAGGCAGTGTCTGCTCTGATCCCTCTCACACTCTGTTTGAGACAGGTACAGGCTGCATGCAATGTGTACGCTAGGTGTATGCTGTGCATGCTTAGTACCACAAGATGAAAACAGCACAACGTAGGAGTAAGTAGAATTCAAATAAAATAAAATTAAAAACCCCCAAATCTCATTCAATTCTTATGATGCCAATTATTTTCATTGAAGGCTTTAATTCAACTTGAGCAGAGGTAGGCTGTCTACTGTGTTTAAAACCTCTGATGATGCTGTTGGTGCTGTAGTTGTGGTCCTATTTATAAGAAAGACTCATAAAATGCTCACCAAAAGATTTTTTGTAAGAGTTTCAGACTTTAGATATGAAAGATATAACTTTTTATTTTCTTTCAGTATCACAAATGCCTAGGAAACCTGTATAGCTCTATTTTTACAGCTATGGAAAGGAAACTCTTTCTAAGCAGTACTGCAGTCACACAGTCTGAATGTTTTGTGAGATATTTCTATGCTGAGATGCTCTGCAGAAGAAATCTAACTACAAATAATGATCTGTATTTCTGATTTGGCTGTTATACAATTGAGATGAGTGTAAATCATGATGTACATAAAGTGATGACTTACACATAACATGCTCTTACTGTGGAAAAATTCTTTGTCGTGCTATCTCCAGAAACAGAACTTATCCACTTGTCATAATTAGTACTTCTGTGACACATTAATAAACTTCTTTCATTCCTCACCTCAGAAATTTCACTCCTATTCCTGGAAGATGCATTAAATATAGAACTATTTCATTTTCAGAAGAAGCACATTTAATGACTGAGTTGTAGGGCATTCATAGGGGATTAATGACTGTTGGGAGATGATGATGATCACCTGAAGAAGCTCAGCCATGGGCCATTAAGCCCCAGGAAATGTCCTCAGCTAAAGATGGTTATTGCTATTATAGCCTGAAAATGAACAAAATATCTCAGGTGAAATTTCCCTTTTTTAAATGAAGTGATGCAGTTTCTTCTTTGTTAATTAAATTCTTTATTGTGAATTTCCTAAAGCATGCCATCAATGCTTGTGGGGGAGTATTTCAAATTGCAGTTATTATACCCAGAATGGAAAACCACATACTGCACACTGTGGATCTGCAAAACTAGTTTGGCTTCACAATTCTGTGAAAGTATTGATTCACTGCCTATCAATGTCAGGACTGCCAGTACTTGATGGAAATAACGCATTCAGGAAACAATAATGCTGCAAGGTTCTGGAGAGCAGGGAGTTTAAGAAAAACCCAAACATCAGGATAAAAAATTAAGGGGCCACATCCTTGCTTGCATGAGAGCAGTTCTGGCTGTCTCCACTGCTGTAACGCTGACCTGCCCTGAACAGAGCCAGCTGTATGGGGCTACCAAGCAGAAACTTGCTGTGTAGGTTGGAGTTCAGTTTCTTTTGATTGCTGCTACATATTTTGGAGTTACAAGGCTTGACCCACTTGAATGAATTGTGCAATCAGGTGGTGTCAGGAATGGAAAGCTGAGACGATATGTGCCAGAACTCTGAGCAGACAATAGTGTGGGCAGCAGGAAGCAGCAAAAGAGCATTCCACCAGGCAAGTTGAACTATAGTTGACCAGTGTTTTTCTAATGCCCTTGGGAAAACATATTTCCTGAATCCTATGTGCAGATATTTTGTATTTTCTACTCAACACTCTCACATGCTTACAGGTTAGGTTTTTTTCTTGGTTGTTTGGGTTTGGGTTATTTCACTTTCTAAATTATTGTCACAGAAATTCTCATTCCTTCTTATATTGTCAAAACCCACTAATATTTTTCCTTTGATAAAAATATTCACATAATGGTTTCATATTTCAGCCAGTTTTGAAATAAAAAGAGAGAATTAAGTAGTATACCTTTTCCTTTTTTACTCTGAAAAAAGTTCCCCCACAAACAATATGACACAAGAACAATAGTTTCACTTTTGTCTTAAAGTGAAAAATTACTGTGGACAGTAGTCATATATGGAACAAGCCTAAAAGCAGAATTTCTCACAACCCTATATTTAGCCAAGTTAAATGCAAACTTTTTGTCTCCTCAATATAAACACTTGTTACATTTACCTGTTCAAGTAACTACAGATTAATTATAGACTGTCCTTTAGACTGCTGGAAGAGTACAAATATTTATATTACCTCCCTTCATACAGTCTATTTCCATACAGCCCATGTTCTCTCCCTGAATCAGTCTACAGAAATGCAAATAACATTATTCACAGGAACAAAGATGGCTTAACTAATGGATTGACTGCAGGACTGAGTCTGCTCTTCACAGGAAATTCCCACTGGAGCAATCGAAGTTTATTAGGCTGTAAAGTACTTTAAAATCATTAGCTAAATTCAGGCACCCACTTCTGCATGATTAGCTTTGTTGCTGAACACTAATGTTGTTTTCTGCCATTTTCGTTTTGGTAATGTCTTTGTATATCTGAGATGCCAGACATGTTGTCTTTCCTCCTGCAGATTTCATCTGGATAGAATTAGAAGGGTTTAGACGTCGGTCTAAAAATGTAGACAAATGTCCAAAGATAGTTCTGCTTTAAGGAGGGGGAAGAGTCTCAAGCCACACCATCTCAGATCCTTTCCAACCTAAATCATTCAATAATTCTCTGACATTTAGCAGATTCTGCCCCGAGATGTTCACTCCAAATTTTGCTGCAGAGACAATCTGCAACTGTTATTAGCAACTTCTGGGGTACAACACCATATGAATGGGCATGTTTATTATATTGAATTCCCTGAACAGCTCTGTGCTGGATAATGTATTCTTAGCTCTGGAGAAAGGGCTCAGGAAGATCAGCACATCTTATATACTTCATTAAGTTTGCAGTTCACATCATAAATATGGCAAATATGATAAACAATTAATCCTCTCAGTGTGATGCTGAGAATTGTCAATGTGATGTTAGAGTTGTTGAACTGATACTACAAAACACAAACATCATTAAGCCTCTTTTTATATTCTTTATACACAAATTTGGACATGGCTTCTTCACAGGCACAAGACATAATTTCATACCATCAATAGTAATGATAGTGTGAGTTTTAGACTTCGTCTGAGAAGGCTGCATCTGGGTAATGTCCCTGTCCTTTCCAACTAAGGATGGGGATCACAAACTGATACAAAGGTTAAAAAATTGCTAATATCAATAACAAAATTGTTGAACAAACTACTCCAGATTTCACAAGTACCCAAATGATGCATTTTTATCAAATACCATTTTTTCCCCCCATTTCTCTACAGAGGACTGTTACAGGTGCTGAAATACACAGAGACAGAAAATTTATGTTTCAGAAGGCGGGAAAGAGGTTTACTATTTCTGGAAGTCAGAATTTGGATAACAAATGCATGGATCTTTATTCTCAGTACAATGTTTGGAGATGAGCAGTCTGAGGCTAGTAGAGAAATGCCATGACATTAACAGCAACTCCAGAAATCACTAATCTTGTACAGGGCACAGTTCAAGAAGATTGCACTATCAAAAAAGTTGCAGTAATGATAGATGGAAAGCGGAACTAGGAAACAGGAAGGTTCCTCCTCTGTGTGATGACTACCTTATACATGGAAATATATGCAGAAGAAAGTGGGAAGCTGATTTTCTTGGAACTGTGGATCCAAGGGAACAGGGACAACTACAATAATAGTGGCTCCACAGCTTATGTTATAGATCTCTTTAAAAGCAGCAGATGTCTGGAAATTCCCCATAAGGGTTCATGACACATTCAGACTACTGGTGCAGCAGGTCTCACAGATCCAGCATGCCCCTGACCTAGAACAAAGCACCTGATGTCCCTGCTCAATGCAGGGCAGGTGGAACCAGACTATCTTTAAAGGTCCCTTCCAAGCCTAACTATTCTATGACTCTATGATTAAGAAAATGTTGGCACACACAGGATTTAGCCAAGTATCTTCAACACCCTCAAAGCATATTGATAGTTCACTCACAATGGTTTCTTCTTTTATGACATATCTCATTGGTTTTATGCTTCACTATTAACAAATAATGAGAAAACAATAGGGAAGAGATATATACCTCTCCTTTTTATTCTGTTAATGTTTTAAACATTCCTTCTTTTATTAAAATACGGTCTGAGACTCTAAAGCTAGATAATGCATGAAAACATAGGCTGCAAAAGCCCACATACCTTAAAAGGCTTATATTACCTACCCAGGAAAGACAAAGAAAGATCTGGAGAGAGAATATCTATTTCACAGCTGGACACATCCCCAGTACGAAATCAAGTGCACTGCAGAGATGCCTGAGCTAGCAAGCACATAATCTGCTAAATCTCAGCACAGCACCAGCTTGACTCTGTCTTTCCTGGCATTGCACACAAGCTAGTAAGTCACATTCCTCAGTTAAATACATGGGGATTTTTACACAGGCAGTGCTATTGCAGTTATATTTAGACCTCAAATGGCTTATGTGCAAGCAGCATGTTATCTGGCATGATGTCTTTCACTCAGGAGAAACCAGCCCACTGCCTCTCAAACCACTTGTGTAGATAAATGTATCCTATTGAACTGTTACCTATGAAATACCTTCTCTCTTGAGTCACAGAATAATTCACAACCTAAGCACTAGGATTAGGAAGATTTTACCTCATTCCCCAAAAGACAAAAAAAGTTACTGAAGTGGGAAGCTTTCCTGTCAGTCATATGAATAGGAATGCTAAAATATGTTAAAAATTATTAAATCTTCACCTTGTGATGAGCTAATGCAAGCTGGAGACAGTATCAACATCATACTCATTAACAGGAGTATATAACATGTATATAAACTCTGCACCTCTTCAGGATAAAATTTTTCTTATAGTATTTTATTGAAACATCTGAGAATACTTTCTACAGTGTAATTCCATCTATAAATTTCTAGATTATCCTAAAATGTTTATCTATTTCAAGTTGACCTCAAAGTAAAACCATGTTAAACATAAAAATCCTTTTTATCATTTAAAAACATTTAAAAATAACTTCTGAACTAAGCCTGTGTCGCTGTTTTGCAACTAATTTCCAAAAGAAGAAATTTAGTGTTTAGAAATTATCAGTCATCTGAGCTTAAAAATTTTGTAAAACATGTGAACAAAATTTAAAATTTGTTACACATTCTAGAGTATAACAGTATTTTAGAGTTTCTTTCATACTGTTTTAGTTTTATTTCTGACAAAACCATTCTGAAAAACAAGTTCAAAGATCAACAGTTTCAGAAGACCTTAATTCTGAGTGTCACCTTTTGTATTTTAAATGTTATGATTTTTTCAGCCTCAATTTAACCCCACACTTGAGAAACAAAACCCATGGAAATTGTCTCAATTATTATATGATAAATCAACAAGTAAAAATAAGGCTTTCAGAAAAGTTAACAAAACTGATGGCAAAAAAGATGAAAAACTTAACCCGTAAATATACCAGTTTAATCTGTTGCAGGCTAACAGGCCAAATGAGATTGAGAGAGTTATTAACAGTCATTCATTGCAGAAATTAAATATTTGAGATAATGCTGTCTCAGTTTGGCTAAAGTTGTTTAGTTTATTATCTTAAACATTTAAACAGGAGTTGTATCCATTGAGATGAAACATCTCATTTACTTTTATGCCTGTCAGAAGTTGCAGCATAATTGCATACACCCCACTGCATCACTTCTAGCTCAAACACAACTTGGAGGGTAAAACAGACATTTGCAAAGAAGCATTTCACTTCACAAGGTATTATTTAATTTATATGTAAAGAACAGTTAAATCTTCCTTATTCAAAAATATATGAAGCTCATTTTACTTTAACTGATAGATTACTACACAGATCTTATGCTTTATCAAATTTTTATTGTTGTCTTAGGCTTAAAGAATTAAATGCTTTTAAATTCAGTATTCTAAGTGAGAAGGCTGTACATATATATGAGTAAGGATATGTTTTTTATATGGTCATGGCTTTAAGAAATGTTTAGGTACCATACTGCTTAGTCCTGCATTGAAGAAAGTTTTACTTAAAAGATGGGACAAATTCATTTAAAGGAGCATTGCAGGAGGGAGCTCTCCTTTATGCCATCATCCTTGTTTGAAAATACAGGAAAATTACAGGTACAGAAAAAAAAAAAAAAGTAGTTTGAACATGGAAGAAAAATTGCTAAACATAACATTTCAGAATTTGGACAGGATAGTACCAGGCTGTGTAATATTTTCCAAAGAGGCATCTACAGAGATAATTCAACAGATAATTCAGTCTCTTCAATCCTTTCATTTTTATTTAACACAATCCTGCACTGAAGTAATTCACTGTCCAATCTCTCCATCATTAGCAGACACAAAATACTCTATATGCATGTTTCTGTATGGATGCCTACATTTCAGAGTGTGGCTGTACTGCCTGCAGGTGGTGAAGAGAACCAAGAGCGCTCTGTCAGCCTGCAGAGCTCTGACAAAGGTGCTGCAAAGTGATCTCCACTCACTGGTATACCAAATATCCTCTTGAGAGATGGTTGACTAGCTATGAGCTCCAAAATGGAATTTTTTCCATTGTGTGTGGGGAAAAAAATATTAAAAAAGTAATCCCAGCCTTTAATTATAACCCACAGACATTAGATCACTGACAGGAAAAACTTTGCTGCAGATGTTGAAAAGACATGATGGGGAAAAGCTGGCTACTGTGACTAATGGCAAACGTGAAAGAAAGGATTAAAAATGTGCAGAGAGGGATAAAACAATTGAGTGACAAGCAGAAGGGACTTCCAGTACAGTGAACAAACACCAGAAAAGTATTCAAGACAGACAGGGGAAGATCAAGGCTAAAAGTCACTCTAGATAAAGATTGCTCTTAAAGCCAACATGTTGTAAGGAGAAATTAATCCTTTAATTGAAAAATGGAGAACACAGAAGGCTGTTCTCAGTACCAAAAAGTCAAACCAAATCAACCAGCCAAAATACCCCCAATTTCTGAATGAAGTGGGTCGATAGTCATTAATAACATAAAGGAAAAATCTTGCCATAGAAGATGTATATCCAAGTTAAAGATAGAACACAGCCATCCAGCTCACCAACCCTCTTTTGAGGCCAAAGGCAGTAAACTGTGACTGTTTTTAAGTTTAAGAAGAAGAAAAATTTGCTGAGGTCGATCCAGCCCTCTGTGCATCCCTTTACATGGAAAAGTAGATGTCCTGGCTATTTGTGTCTCTCTTCCCTGCTCTCAAGACTCTCCCTGTGCTGTGGTTTGTTGCTCCTATTCTTGTCTGGGGAAACTCCCATTCATTCCGAATACTCATCATCTTCCAATTATATAAAAGAAGTTGTTATTGACATTAACCACAGATGTATTCAAATGAGCTAATTCATTCATATTCCCACTTATTATGTCAAGAGAATATAGTTGTACTGTTTAATTAGGTTAGAGGAAAAAAAAACTTAACGGAAGTAATCTATGTGACTTTTTACTAGGAAAACTAGGGGACTATGGTCCAAATGAAACTTCTGTATGGAGGGTGCAGCACTGAGCTGGAGAAGAAACATCCAGAAAGGAAGAATCAAAGATTATATCACAAAATGAAAGAGAAATCAGATTTTTGATGAAAAATCAGGCATCTATAACATTTCTAAAATACATAAAAAAAAATAAAAAGAAATAGCTCTCTTTTCCTGGAATATGTGAGATTCATAGTAGTTTTTAAAAAATCTGGAGATGCTGAAGAAAACATAAAATTGGATAGAGATAGCAGATACTAGAGAGAAACCACATACACAAATATCGTGGGAAGAATAATCATTAAGGAGGAGTACATCAGAAAAAAATTTGAGTTAGAGTAGTTCACAAACAAAATGTGTCTCAAACAAACAGTGCTGATACAAAAAGATGTCAGTATCAATGTGAAAGATATTTACAGAAACATTTATATATAACTATTATATAACATATATTATGTATATATATGAGTTATATAAAAGAAGCATTTAATGTATTGATCAAGCCTACTGAAAGGTGGTGAAGTCTTCAAGGAAAACATAGATGAGCTGGATATGGCCATGAAGTAGACTACAAGAATTACAAAAGGTTCAGAGAAGTGGACCTGTAGGAAAGCTTGAAGCAGTTATGCTGTGTATTCTTGAGTAAACAAACAAACAAACAAAAATACCCAGGAGGGGAATAAGATCAATCTTTTGACATGTAAAAGACTAATACAAAATGAAAAGATGATAAGCTAGTGCTTAGGGTAATGGAAACAAAACCAAACTCTTTCCTAACTAAAATTTTTATTAGATAACAGATGGCTGTGAGGATGGTATAGCACTGGAATCAGCTATATAAGGAAGCTGGTCTGCATGTAAATGGTTAGACAGGCATGTGTCTATCGTGTAGCAGTACTTGATCTTTCTCCAGGGCAGGATCTCTGCCAGTCTGGCATTTCTGTTTATTCACAATGAATACAAAAGCACTATCCACCTCTAAATAACTTTTCCTCAGATCTACTTTGCCAACAGTGGTTAATAAAGGTATGACTGCTTAGCACAGGGAGCAATCACGACTTAGCAACTATTCTTTTTGCAATAACCAACCTTGCGCAAGACTTCACTGATTTCAGTCTTGGATGGGGTTTTCACCTTCGTAAAAGTATGAAAAGCAGAATCTGATGCTGCTTTTTTTTTTCCCCCCAGTTTCTGGCATTGAATGGGGCTTAACCTGCTTCCCATCAAAGAAGTCATAGGACTATTATATTTAGAGATCAGCTTGCATTGCCTCTTAAGACAATAGCTGCAAAGGCCCACGGCAGAAGCATGAGCTAATTTGCTATTTTACAGTCAGCATACTCTACACTAAAGCCACGGGACTGCACAGTAAAAATCCTTTGCCTTTAAGACTGAAAGAGTAATCAAGTAGTTATGGTAAAAGCCTGGGACACTGGGCTATTCAATCTGCATTCTTTGCCATAGATTATGCAGCATAGAGCAAGACATTTAGTCTTTGTAGTTCCTTAGCTGCAAAACAGGCAATGACTCTGTTTCGCAAAAAAATAATTACTTTTCAAACCCTCTTTTACTAAAATCCAACATGGTTTCATTTACTACAGTAATTTCTGAGAGGACAAAAGCCTTTCAAAAAGGCATGGATTTGGCCCTCTGTGTTTTTTTTCTCAGACAACCCTCATATCAATAATTACGAATCCTTTTTTTTAATCTCAACAATAATGTACTTGGATAAACACAACAGGCTTCCTTAAAAATCAGATAATTGCATGCATTTCTTATGTTGCTCCAGCTATTGAGCAATCTTAGTTCCATAATCATGGCACTGACCACATGAAGAGCTAAAAATGGTGTGAGAATTTGTTTCCGTCTCATGATTGTATCAGTTTTAAAAAGTCACAAATCACAATATTGTGAACAATGGCAGAATGCTGGAAAAAATACCAATCCAGGCTTCAGTTTTATAGCAACATATCCTTTTCTAATTGAAGTTTTTTGGTTGGGTTTTTGTTTTGGGGTGTTTTCCCCCCTACATTTGAACCCTGCATTAAAAAGGGCATGTTGTGCCCTAAATATGCTTGTCTTGGAAAGGCTACTTGGTATTGTTGTATTTGTATGTCAAAGGGAGAACTGAAGTCTCAACAATTGTTAACCTCTCCCATGGTGAGCTAATAAAAGGTCAGAGACCCACATGTGGCTTGCAGCCTGGGGAATTTCTCTCAATGTTCTGCCAGAGATGGGACTGCCTGAATGATTTCTCTCATAAGTTTTAAGCCATAAACTGCATCCTACTTGGCTTGCTGTGCCAAAACTGGACCCAAGGGTATCCAGAGTCTTTGCTGATGGGAAAAAATGAGTGCTTCCTATGGAAGCCACAGCTGTTTTCCTGAGAGAGAGAGCACAGATGCTCGAATATTTCTCTACTTTCCATTTCTGACTACCTGTTCTGGCAGCAGTTCCAAGAAAGGGGAAGGACAGAGGCAGGCATCCAGCTGCTTTCAATAAACCTTGGCAGCACAGGTAGTGAATGCCTAAACACTAAAAATGTTCACAACCAATTTTTTTCTGGATTTCAAACTATAAAAAGGTGAAAGCATGCACTAATGCTCCCCATCTTCCCATTTTGAGCAGAAGTTTAGTGATCAGGATAATAACCCTCATTATGAAAGCAGAGACTATTCACTGTTGAAAAGATATCACTCACAGAAGTATGCATTTGTATGAATATGAACATAAATACATAAACATTCAAGAGGATATATAAAATACATATATCCTATGCATTCTCTAGAAAGCTTTGTTTCTTCCATCAGACAGTAGGCTGACTGTCATAATATGGATTTGATTTTGCATTTTGGGGCCATAGTTATCCCCAGTGTAACTTTGAAGTCAAAGAAAACACTTACGTAAAGTTATGTTGTATATTGATTTGACCCAGAATTGTATTTACATCAGCTAAATTACATTAGGATGTGGCTTACGACACTGTTTAGTAACTGTTTAATATTCATTCATACCTGCCATTTTTTGCCTATACATACTAATATCCAAAGATCCTTTCATAGATATACTTGATCAAAAGTCTAGGTTTCTGTTCAGGACAGGTTACATAGCTGGTTTGAAGCCTTTATGCTGGCACTGTTCAACACATTTCTCCAGTTTTACCTTTTGAAGTACTACTTAAGTATTTCTTAAATGGGATAAATTAGTCCTGTTAAAACATAGTAAATAAATGGAAGTGGAAAGTGAATAGCAGATAGATACAGCTGGTAAGTAAACAGCAGAACAGCACATATATAATACTGCAACCCCCCTGGATTTAATGGGTATTCATTGCTCAATCCATCAGCACAAGCACTCTCAGTTAAGATTACAGCTCACTGGTTTATTTCCTTATTTTAAGGACATCCCTGCCCATCTCATTCACAGCTGCACCTGTTTGCAACCTGCAGTCAGTGCCTGCCCCTTCTGTCATAGCCTTTTTTCCTATGAAATGAAAAAACATCTGTCTATCAACCAGGGAAGCAAGCAGATGAACACTGATGTCTGCAAAATCTTTGGGAAAGTGCCTTGGGAAATAGTACCTCTATAAAAGTGGTAATTTTCCCAACAGACAATCAGAAGGGCATTCTCCCCACAAGACATCTGAATGATGTTCACTTCAAGACTCACATCAGGCTGCTTGAACAGCCACCGACCACTCTTCCTCAGAGCAATCCCTCTCCACCCAATTGTTCATCAAGACCTTTCATTTACATCCAATCCCCCAAATTTTTTGGGTTCTATGTATCGATTGCTCCCTAGACAGCAGACATCTTTTTCTACATCAGCTCAGTGATCAAACTACATTACCAGTGTTCTTGCACTAAAAGCCAAGCTGCTCTCCTAGCCAGTATATTCCCCAGACAGAGCAACAGCTTTGGCCTGACAGTTTCCACAAAGGTACTGTTGTTGAGTGTCTGCACACTCCTTCAAACCAGAGAAGCTTTAAAGCTGGTGAAGGCAAGTCCAGTGTGGAAGATAAAATATTTCTAAAGCATAAGGATAAGAAGTTAGATCTGCTCTAGGTGGTGATCTCATAGCTCAGCCGTGCAGGCTTCTGCTCCCCTCTTAGAAACCACCAGCAAGATGGACAATGTATGAATCCTTCGAGGAAAGAACAAGAGGAAGAAAGTGGTTTTACTTGACCAAACCATGAGAAATCAGCAAGTCTGAGCTTTTAAGAAAGTCACAAATGCAGAAAAAGAACTACTGTATCTAAGCCACACCTTGCCTAAAACTCCTCAAACAGAGAAAGGTGTTATGGGAATTTTGCTGCCCATATTATACACTAGAGTTTGATTCTACCTTGTCTCATTTACTCCTTTGCAACTCATGTACTGCACTTCCAAAAGAATCAGTGCCTGTCCTTTCTGCTTTCTTGTCCCATTATTTGTAAAATAGAAACTAATACTCTAGCAGCTAAAAAGTGAGCAATCCTCCCTTTTTTCTCCAAACTAATTGACAGAGGTATTTAAAAATGTTAGGCATCTGCCCAAGATAAAGTGTCCCTTTGTGACAGTAAGAATCAATCCTTACCTATTTAAATGTAAGACTGTAACCATTTTCAATTGTTCATTAAGAATTAAAGAGGTTTTTCTGATGACTAATTAATCTAGGTAATGGTATGTTTATCTCTAGTTTTAATTATTTGAAATATTTTGCTGTGCTAGCTCTTTTAATTATTGTCTACTCTTAAACTAACTCATAATGAATCCTTCCACATTTATTGAAATTATCCCATTTTTACATCCTTCAAGCTCTCAGAAGAGAAGCTTTCTGCAGTTATACATCAGCCATATCATTCTTTTATCAATACTATAAAAACCCACTGCTTTTTCTCTTTTGTGTAAGCCTGCATACTTAACTACTGAATCATACAGAAATATGGAAAATAGGTGTATTATCATTATAATCATTAGAGCAAGAAAGTGAAAGGAAACATGATTACAGAATTGTAGACACAGCTCTGACAATTCATATATGCATGCATATATATATATATATATATATGATATAGGAACTAATCTTACAACCCTTACTCACAAAATAATGTTACTGAAGTCTAGAGGAGGACACACGTTAAAAACACAGCATTAAGCCTGAAAGCCTGAAAGAAATCCACTGTTTTTTTCAGCTGTGAGAACAAATCTTACACCATTAAAAAATGATGTCCAAATGAGTAAAATAGCTCAGCAACAAGATAATCTTATAGAATAATTATAGGCACATCTGTAATGATGACAGATAATAGAACCTGAGGAGAGGCTATCACAGACAACTTGGAATATGGCATTGAGTCTTATGATTGTTAAAGAAAATACTGTCAGATACCACAAGATTAGTCTGTATTTAAGGGGATTTACTACTTGTACCATAATGACACCATCAGAGAACAGACTTTTTGAATAAAGGAGAAGCTAACTCATTAAAAAAGTTACTTAAAAGCACCTCCACCTGCCTCTAACCAGAGAAAAAGAAATTAATGAGCTACCTATAGATTCAAAAAAGCTTATTGCAGTCTACAGCTTTATGTAAATGCATTTAGGAACAGAGACAAAAGTGAAGAAGAACCAAACAAGTCTGAACACCGACACTGTATTTTTGAATAGACAGCCATGAGTTCATTAAGTAAACCCACACAACTATCTAATTTAGATGAATAGGTTTGTTCTATCTGTAACTAGCAGCTTTCTGTGGGACTTTCTCACAGGGCTGATTCGAATCCACAGATGAGGAACTGGATCAATTTGCGTTACTGTGCTCATCAGGCTATGAGCCATGCTAAAATATTGAGCAACTGGAGCATGATGAGTGACTTCTCTGCATCCACACAGGGTGAGAGCTGGAGTATCTTCCAAAAGGCTGCAACAATGGTAAAGGCCACTTTCTGATGGTATTAGGTTTCCAAAACAGGCCTTGAATGTGCTTATTGTAAAGTTGTTCTCCCACACACGTTCATAACAAGAACATGTAATAACAGAAAAGCGAAAAATGTATTCTTCATAGTTTTGTAATTTTGCCGAGTGGTTTGTCAGTCTTATGAATTCCAAGTCTGTTGATTCCTATGTGAATTTATACTCAGTACTGAAATATAATTGTCTGGAAAATGTGAGATAGAAAGAAGTAGCATTTATTTATATATCTTTAATATAGCTGACCAATTTTAGAGTAAAAAGACATATGCAAAACCAATTAGACCTATATTAATGATTTTATCTCCATAAACCCATATTCTCTTTATGAAGCACTGTACTGGAACATAATTTAAAAAACAAATCAAGTAAGAGTTCCATTCTGATGATGTAAAACCTTAACCAGGGAATTGTGCAGAATGTGTGGTTCATTAAAAATGAAATTTGTAGTATGACACATATAACTGGATATAGGAAATAATGGTAAAGACATATATATCTATCATTTTTCTGTCAAAATGCACCGAGACTCATGTGAGATTGATACAATTGAAGCCTATTACCGAGATAAGGGGAGGAAGAACTTATCAACCTAAAAGATCTAACTGTGGATTTGAGTTTGTTTTCTTGGTTTTTTTTCATTAAAAAAAAAAAAAAAAAAAATAAAAAAAAGGCAGTGAAAATTGTTTATCTCCATAAAAAGCTTTGCTATGTTTGTGTAAGGTATGTTTAGATTTACCAAAATAATTCAATTCAATACATTTCATCCCTTTTGCTATACAAAAATCTTAGGCAATAGACTTATTAATCAAAATTATTTGGCTATTTCTCTACTGATTCTGCTTTTCCTGCAGATCAGATTTTATTACAAATGCTTTATGTGCCTGCATCATACTGTTAACTTGATATTATCCTTGTTAAACACACATCTACACTTCTATTAAGACATCCTATTGTATTCCAGACATCTAACCTGTAAAAATCTGACAACTTGACAACTTTTGGGAAGGCAGTCCCTGAGAAGCCTCCAAGAAGAGCCTCTCCTCTCTTGAGTCCAGTTGAGCCCATCTGGTGCATCAAGTCTAGTACAGTACTTTTTATAGCTACTGGTAACTAGGCAAAACCACGCACAGGTTTAACAGTACCCAACCATGTTGATTCTTCAGCTGATATAATCAGATGGAAATTTTCAGCTTTGTAGAATGGGAACATTCTTTGGCATAAATATTGAATTCTCCTGGAAAAACGGGCTGCTCGCGGCTTAAATAGACACACTCTTTGCTTGGTAAAAACACCTGTCTGAATGACTGGTCCCAAAAAAATGGTGGAGTATGGACTTATATCCAGCTGGTAGATGGTCACAAGTGGTGTTCCTCAGGGCTCAATATTAGGGTCAATTTTGTTCAATATTTTTATCAACAATCTGAATGAGGGGATCGAGTGCACCCTCTGTCACTTTGCAGATGACACCAAGATCAAAGGCAATGTTTGATCTGTTTGAAGGCAGGAAGGCTCTGCAGAAAGACATGGACATGCTGGATTGATGGGATGAGATCAATTGTATGAGGTGAATCTTCAAGAAGGCAAAGTGCCAGATCCTGCACCTGGGTCACAACAACTCCAGGCAGTTCTACAGGCTGAGGACAGGGTGGGTGAAAGCTGCCCAGTGGAAAAGGACCTGGGAGTATTGCTCAACAGCTGGCTGAACATTAGCAGCCAGTGTGCCCAGGTAGCCAAGAAGGCCAATGGCATCCTGGCCTGTATCAGCAACGGTGTGGCCAGCAGGACCAGGGCAGTGATTGTCCTCCTGCACTCGGCACTGGTGAGACCACAACTTGAATCCTGTGCCCAGTTTTGGGCTCCTCTCTACAAGAAAGACATTGAGGTGCTGGAGCATGTCCAGAGAAGGGCAAGACAGTTGGTGAAGGGTCTGGAGCACAAGTCCTATGAGGAGTGCTGAAGGGAGCTGGGGTTTTTTTGTTCTAGAGGAAAAAGAGGCTCAGGGGGGACCTGATCGCTCTCTACAGCTGAAATGAGTATGTAGCAAGGTCTGGGATCTGCCTCTTCTCCCAAGAAACAAGCAGTAAGACAAGAGGAAATGGCTTCAAGTTGTGCCAGAAGAGGTTTAGATTGGACATTCGGAAAAATGTCTTCACCAAAAGGCTTGTCAAGCACTGGAACAGTCTGCCCAGGAAAGCAATGGAGTCACCATTCATGGAGGTACCATTTAGAAGGTATGTGGATGTGAAGCTTACAGACGTGGTTTAGTGTTGGACTTAGCAGTGCTGCATTAAAAGTTGGCCTCCAGGACCTTGGACATATTTTCCAACCTACTGATTATGATTTTATGGACTGAGACTAAATTCCTATTCCTCAAGCAATAGCAAGCAGGCAGACCACTCTACGAGTGCTCAGTCAAATAAAGCTCTGAGTTCGGGGAACGTTAGGTTGCCGTACAGAGGAAAGAGAAGACCTGC
The DNA here is from genome assembly GCA_013397865.1 of Struthidea cinerea. Lineage (NCBI taxonomy): Eukaryota > Metazoa > Chordata > Aves > Passeriformes > Corcoracidae > Struthidea > Struthidea cinerea. Next base: position 641,858 of record VZTI01005493.1, read on the forward strand.
AATCTGCCATCGCCAGGGCCAACATATTGTGCAAGAAGCACCATTCAGAAAGAATCAACTCTTGTCTCATACATGAAGAGCAGCACAAGAAAGCTTATCTACTCCTATATTGACTCAGTAATATTCTTAATGTTAAGGAGATTAAAAAAAGCTAACAGGTCAGCAACATCTGCATGTTGGTCTAAGACCCCTGTTAAGCTTACAAAAGTTGAAAAGATAGGCTCTTGGGACATATGGCAAATAAACATATGAAGCCCACTTGCCTCTTCCCCAGAACAGCAGTAGAACTCTCATACCTTAATTTTTGCTGCTCTCCAAAGAAAAATGTTCCTCACACACTTATGGTTATGATTCCCTTCATAGTTCTCTCTTTTTATTTTTTCCTTTTTTCTTTTCATTGTTACAATTGACATCCTGCTCTTACACCAAAAATTGCACCACCAGCAGCCATAAAAACAAACAATAACCCCCTGCTGGTTTTAGTTCTTCCCTTTTCAATTACTTTATCTTGTCACTCAGTCCCTGCTGGTACCTGCGTACTAATGCCTGGCCCGGCATCCCATCTGTTGTAGGAACTACATGCATGTATGTATCCTGTATGAGACCCTTACCCCTCAAATACCCAGTTCCCATCTTGGAACAGTTCACATTGGACCAAATCTATGAATATGTGGATACTGATAACATACCAGAATAAATTATGGGGCAAAAAAGTCAGAAGGAATTCTAGCCAATTGAAAACAGTATTAAGGATTTATATACTCACATCATTAAATTGCTTTATAAGTGATATGTTGTCTTTAAAAAGGGACAAAATGATGTCTTTATATTGGTATGCCATTGAAAGCCTGGCAGAAAACTGTGACTAAAAACTCAGGTTGTGTCAAAAGACCAGAAACCAAACCAAAATAAAGTCCCAGACAAGTATTACAAGTCAGCTATATGCAAAGGGAACGTGATGGGTCAGTTTGGAACTTGGATTGCTCAGTTATTGTAGCAATGAGAACATTATATACACATGCACTCTAGAAATCCATTAACTGCATAAATTCCACAATAAGAAACACAAATGTACAGGAGTTTCATAGGATAAAGGTATTAGAAACATGACTGGAAGAACTTTTTGAAAAAAGTTTGGTTCCTACAGTGATAAGAAAACACACAGATATTTTATCCTGAAAAGCCTACAGAACACAACAGAAGCTAAAAATGTTTCCTCAAGTGCAGTGCTAAGCTTTAGACTGTAATCACAAAATCTACAACACCTATATACAACAGAAAAATCAGGGAAGCCATGGTGACACTCAAAGAAGTACACATAGAATGGGATTACAGTTCCTCAAATTCATGGATGTATGAACCAGCTTTTCTCTTTATGTTCTTGCTAATATCTAATAACATACTGCTAAACAGAAATCTATTTTCCATATCAGAGTTTCTGAAGTGACAAATGTACCCTGGAGTGTGCCTTGGAATTTTCTAGGAGGAAAATATTCTAAATTACACAGCATTATCGTAATCCACATTGTTGACTTTCGTCTTTATTCATTTGCATAAATTAATTACCCCTTGGAGCATTTGTGCGGTTTCTGTAAATAATTGTGTGGCCTGGTAATCTGTCTCGAAAGATTTATTGTGTATATTTGTTTATGGAATGCTTAGCACTCATATTAACGAATGCAGAAAAAAAAGAAAACAAAACAGATATGTCAATAACATTTCCTTTAAAGGTTTTCTGCACAGATGGAATAGCAGTGTGGCATGGAACTACAAGTAAAAGTGAAATACAAACAAATGAATTAACATAAGTGTATTATATCAAGAAAATGAAATGCATGTAGTAAACTCCAGATATAAATCCTAAATTTTATAACTTAGAAGAAAAAAAATCCCCAACAAATCTCCAAATCAGAAAAGTGGTGTGGGAGTTTATCAATATTAGCCATCTGAGTAGCCAATTCAAACTGGTCATGCAGGTATTTGTTCCTTTCATGCAAGAACTCAGTAGTTCAAACAGATAGTGGATCAGGTTGAAAAAATATTCTTTAAGAAATCAGATATCAGTTCATAAAACTCCTGAAGATGCTTTCTTTATGAAAAATGTTTACAAGTAGCTTCAAATCAATGCAGCTGGCAAATAACTCTCATTGAGAAGATTAAGCCCCTTTAAAGTTCTTTTCCCTGACAAAGCAATCTTGCCAGGTTGGTTTGCTAAGGAATGGACATAGAGACATGTTGGAAAAGTTAATCATTTTTCCACCTAATCACAAAAATAACCGTAATTTAAGTCCTCAGTTCCTGTAGGTTGGCACTGGAAGCTTGTTTTCAGTTTTGTTTACTGTTGCAACATCTCTGAAGCAAGTATAGAGAAAAACCTTATTTAAAACTTTCATGTAACTTAGGGTTGATGGTTCTTTTGTTACTAAGATTTTGGTTTTGGCTTTCTTTCAAGTTGAAGATTATGCACTTGTACGTGAAACATCACCATTTAAACCTTCTTGATAAATAAACAATTTGCAATATATATACACACTGAAATTCATAATCTGAAAATCTCAAGTTTTAAACATATTAGCTATTTTCTATTTCCTGATGGTTAATGTTTTTAAATCACCTAGAAGTTCCATCTCCATCTAACTATACACATATTTTTAACTTTATAAAATTGGTATAAATAACATGAAATCATAGAAGCAATATTTTGTCTTCATTCCTCAAGGAATAAGTGGCTAGCAATATGCATGACTGCAGATAATGAAGCACCAATAGTAAAAACCAAAGTGACTAATTTTAAATGTTGTGTGTTAATTTTTTTTTCACATTTATATCTAAATCTTCTAATCTTAGTAACTAACAATGTTAATGGAATTACATAGACCAAATTTATCAGTCTTGTTTTGTGCCCAGTTGTTATTTAAGCGAACTTATCAGTCCTGTCCAAATGATGAATATTTTACGTTAAACACAATTAAAATGACCACTTTGGTAATCTAAATTTTAGATCTTCTCAGTGCAGTATTTCTGACCTGTTAGTTTGTCTGCATTGCCACCTGGAGGGCCTCTCAGCAAAGTCAGGTTGAATTCCTTGTGTGAGATGCTGTGTTAAGACCCCGGGACTTAAAGCAGCCTCTCGTGCTGCAGGAGGAGACCCCACCGTGACTTCCCACTGCCCCCCACAAGGGGCAGCCCCGAAAAGTGCCGAGATAGCCTGGAAGATGTCTAGAAGCCTATCCAGGTGTATGGTAATTAATGCAAAAAGGAGATAGACGGCACTTACTTCCCCTTCCCTCCACGCTGGCTTTTACATTAGCGTACATACTAATGATTATATTAGTTGTCTTAATTGTGAAAGTCTGGCTCTGGCTCAGTTAGAAACCACATATGAGAAGCAGAGGAAATGAGAATACAGCTCCTTGAAAGCCAAAAGCAAAATGAACAATTTAAGTTCTCCAGTCCAGTTGCACCGCCTAAAATTGTAGCAAATAATCAGAGAAAAAGTCAGTCAAAAACTTGGACCATTTGAAAAAAAGACAAACCCAAAAAACCCCTACTGATTAAATACAGAGCAAATGGTGACCTTAAGACATCATATTTGGGAAGGAAAATAAGATTATGCTACTTTGAATGACTGTAAAGATATGTCCTTTATAACAACCAGAGACAGAAAACTGGTTTTAAAATAATGCAAACAGAGTAACTTTGTAGAAAGTGAGAGAATAATACGTGATAGCAAAAAAAAAAATACAAACCTGTTTTCACCGAAGTGACATATTTGCAAGAAGCAAAACTTTTCAGAAAAAAAAAATTAAACTTTTCAATATGTCCCCTGAAGGAGCATAATAATCCAGGCTTATTTTGTTTGCAAGTCTAGCTGGTCAAGCAGACACATGCTACTCAGAGCAGATCAGAGTCTTCCCACAGATCCAAGTCATGGTGTATTCATGAAAGGAGCAGATGCTACCTGGCACACAGAGATGACACTGCTGCACCAGGAAAGAAAGGCTGCTTCTGCAGAAGTGGGATCCTCATGAGTCCAGAAGATAACTACAACTAGTGATTGGATTATTACTTCAAATGCAAGGAATTGTTATGAAATAGAGAGATTCAAACCTTATCCTATACACAGTGGGTGAGTGTGAACGAAATAAAACTAGGAGGAAAATCTTGAAAAGTCAGAACAGTAGGTTTTGGCAGAAAACACCACCTGCTATGGGTATGAAAATAATATCCTAGGTACAGCTGTGTGTCTCAGAAGAATAGCCTAAGGAGACAGAAATGGAAGTGGAAACAGAAAAAGAGAGAAAAAAAAAGTCATTTTAATAAAAACAAAGCTGAACTTTCAGGAACTAGAGAAATCCCATGGAATTACTGACAAAGCATGATTACAGAATTTACTTCTGCAAGAGGGCAGTGTTTTGGCTGCCTTACACAGCACCTGGGCATGAAGAACCTTCCTGTGGCAAGGTACTACAACTTCTGCTGCTCTTATTCAGAGTGAAAGACCTCAGATCCTGACCTTACCTCTTTTATAAAGCTAACTAGGGATGGATGCTACTACTGAGTTGCATCTCCGGGCCTGGATTGGAGCTCTCTTGCAGTAACTGAGTGAAAGCACTGGTTGGAAGCAATTGCTGCGAAACTCCTTGTGTTTCCACTGTGTTTAAGGAAGAGAGAATTAATCTGGATGTAAATATTTGTATCAAATAGAAATACTAATGTAATGCCTCACATTGATGGATGTGAATGAAATCCTTATAAAATATTCTGTAGACCTAAAGGCCTATGACTAGAATATAAAACATGAAGAGTGAAAAATAAGAAAACCTCCATGCTCTGACAGAAAAACAGAGGACTCTGACATGGAGGTGGGCAGGGTAGACACAGAACACAATAAAGCATATAGTCTCCAAAACAGTAAGAGCTTACTTTAGCATGCTTTAGCATGCCAAAACTACTAATCTGGTATTGTATTATGCTGGATTCTCCTTATATTTATTTCTTCTACAGATTTCTACACAGGAAATTAAAGTCTGTAGTTACTGCATGGCTGTTACTTAACCGTTAGGCTTCAGTTAAAGTCCCTTTCTTTAGCAAAAGAGTGCTAAAAAATAACAAATCAATAAGCTGCTTGAAACACGTCGTGAAGGATTGATTTGGAAGCCAAAGATTGCTTCCTATTGATGGGAACAGCTTTCTGCAAATTAAGTGTTTCTTTTAAATAAATGCCAAATCTACGGAAAAAGGAAATTCTTTGGGGAAAAAAAAAAAACCACAGTAAAGAATATACAGTGTATATAATGGGACAGAGAAGTAGTGACAGGACAATCCCTGAGAGCAACTTATGTACTAGTGACAAAAAGAAAACAATATGGGGTAGAGCAGAAAAGAAAAAGAATAGAGCCAGAAAAAGGAAAAGCAGAGAGTTAAAAAGTGAGGTACAGGAGATGGAGTCTGATGAACACCATATACAAACAAAAAAGAAAAAAAGAAGGAAAATTAAGGGAAGAAAAAAATCAACAATAATAGAAAAGAAAAATCAAAAAAGGAAGCGAACAAGTATGAAAAAAAAAAATTGCAATTGCTCATTCTAAAGGTGTGCAACAAATGGGAAAAAAAATCTCCAGGTACTCCCTTTATATAGTGCATATGCCTTTCCTGTGCAACCTTTGCAGGCAAAAAGGCTTGCTGGCATTTCATGGAGTTCAGGTTTATGGAGTGGCTGCACTGTCACCCAGTGGCAGACTCTGCCATCATTAGTGCCAATCTGCTCAAGAGGACAAGGGTTATCACAGCACCCTCTAACCTGGGTATTTCTGCAAGAGAACCAAACTGTTTGGCTGCCATTTCATAAAGCAAAATTCATTTGACAGAAAAAGGGTTAAATTTAATACAGCTGGACAGCTGAGCAGCTGCTTTCATGATTTAAATAAAAATAAGCTGAAATCCTTGCTGTCAGCTCAATGATATATGACTTGTAATGGGATGTTTCCAACCTTTTCTTCCATATGGTCGCCTACGTTAGGTAATACACACAGCCTACAGTGCAACCAGCTTCTCAGAAAACATCTGGGTCCCATTCCTGCTCTGTTAGCTTCAATGTTGCCTCCCACAAACACAGATGATTCATAGGACAACATCCCTTTGGTTAAGGATCAAATTAGGACATTTCATTGATAATTTTATCATGCATCCAAACTGCAGTTATGGGAAAATTGAACTAATTCAAACAAGAATTTCTCCACACATATTTCTACCCTCCTATCTGCAGTTGATAAAGTTAAGATTTCAGAAACAGGTTTTAATGACTGCTTAGGAAAAAAAGAAAAGAAGAAGAAAACTAGCCTATCCCCTGGGAGGAATGCATTTCCGCTTGATTTAATCTTCTCTCTCGCCTAGTTTTAGAGTATTTCCTCCTTCAAAAATGTGTTTGCTGACAGGAATATCATAACATTATACTTATTTCTAGAAGCTGAAATCAAAGCCAATTATTTCTTCTATTGATAAGAGATTAGGATCTGCTTCAAGTAAATGTTTTAATGTTGAAAAAAAAATAATGGAATAAAGAGGAAATGGACAATCTGCCCTGGAGCTCATGTGGTGAGTGACACAGGCTGGCTGCTTGGGGTTCTGCTAAAGAAAGATGAAGTTAGCAAATACTGGCCAGTCATTTCTTCAGCATAGGTCCTTCAAATATTAACTCAGTAGGCCTTGATGTTCCAGCACTTCGGATTCTGTGGTCATGCTTTCGAACAGGAAGGACTGACAGTGCCAGAATTTATGCAGCAATTCACTAATTTTCACAGTTGGTTGCCCGCAGAAATTGGTAGTTTTGTATGTATGTCTTTCAATCATCTTTTCCAACACACTTCAAAATCACCACGAGTTGCTTTGGTGTGATGCACCACCCAATTAGTACTAAAACAACTATTCATCTATAGCACTTTCTGTCTACTCTGTTTTTCAAAATTCTATTTTTTCCTCTCTCACAACTTTAGTGAATGACAGAAATTTAATCAGTTAACCGTTATTAAATAATAAGACAGTAATTTGCAAATGCATCTCTAGTATAATTTGATATTAAAGCTTAACTCCATTAATTCAGATAAGTCAAAACAATACCCAGTGAATACCATATCAAGAACCTGTCAGAATGACTGTGTTTTCTCTTTAGCACATGTATACTTTGCTATGTGCTAACACAAAATTTAAAATGCTAGAAAAGATCAGATTCTTGTCCACTCTACATCCCAAGTATAAAATAAGATAAAGCATAAACCAGCAATATTCTCCCAGGGACAGATGCATACAACATGCACTCCTAAACTGTTTTTCCAAGAACCTTGCAGATACCTCAGGGTAGTGCTGGGCCACCACCATGTACATCAAGATAATCTGCTTACACCAAAGATACGCTGGGTCATGATCCTGCCCGTAAGGAGACAGAGATATGCTGCTCTAGGGCAGAATGGATCTAGCTTTCAAGACTTTCTAAATCATGCCAGGCTTGTCAGTGCTGGTCCCAGAGCAGACTAGAGTCAGTGCTACCAAAGACTTACAGCTGCCCTACTCCCAGCTGCCAGTTCTGTGATGTGCTCACATCACGTGCAGCACACATTCTCACCCAGTGCGTTACCAGGATTTACTGAAGGAAAAAATCAAGGGTCACCTTTGTTTCAGAAATTCCTTCTACATTTTTGTGCAAAGATGTGCTGGTGCTTTTGTTTTACTGACACTTAGAAATTGCTGAACAGCTAAAATTGTGATTAGCTCTGCTATAAAATCTGTCTGGCACAATAGTATGTTCTGGAATGATTGAAAAAATACATAAAAGGACTGACAGAAGGCTAGTTGGAAATATGTTGGTTTTACGACTAATTTACTTAAGTAATTTTTCTCCCATTGAGTCATGATTTTCTGTCAATTGAAACAGCGTTCTCTTGACTTGTTGGAAAACAAACTCAAATTTAACAGCTTATACTCAGCAGCTCAACAACCTGATATCAAAAGGCATTCACAGGTTGAGCTGGGGATTGTTCTGCCTGGAGAAGAGAAGGCCCTGGGAGGACTTCCAGTACTTAAAAGGGAGCCTACAAGAAAGCTAGAGAGGCCACAAAGCTTTTATAAGGCCACATAGGGATAGACAAGGGATAATGGCTTTAAACTGAGAGTAGGTTTAGATTAGATATAAGAAAGAAATTCTTTACTATGAGAGTGGTGAGGCACTGGAACAGGTTTTCAGTTAAGGGTTTCACCAAGAAGTGGTGAATGCCCCATCCTTGGCAGGGATCAAGACCAGGTTGGATGGGGCTCTGAGTAATCCAATCTAGTGGAAGGTATCCCTGCCCATGGCAGAGGGGCTGGAACTAGAGGATCTCTAGAGTCCTTTCCAATCTAAACATTTCTACGATTCCATGATACATATTACACTATTTAACTCAAACAGGAATGATAGGAATGTTTTTCAGAATTAAGTTGAAGTGCAATAGAATTTTCCACATTACAAAGACTGCTGTAAATAGCAGAATTCATGGAAATCTTTAATCTTTCAGTTTTGCAGAAAGGTATTTCATGTTTTTTCTAACAGGTCATTCACTACGGGAGACAAAATGTCATTTAAATCACTTTTCATCTATGTGATATTAATTTTTACTCATTTTGGATGTATTTCTCTTCTTATTAAAACGCAAAACCATAGAAAAATTTAAAAAAATAATAGGAAGCTTAATTTGAGCGCTCATTATCACATTGTAGCACTGATACAACATCAAAATATGCATCGTCTACACCAGAAGTGATTTATGTGGCATGCTATAATGCACAGAGGAATTCTGCTCAGTGAATGTTTCCTTCTGTGCACTAAATGACTCAACTCCTGTGCACTTTATCTGGAGATTGAAAGTGGTGGAAGTAGAGGGCAGAGTGATCATACCACTAGTAGTGGAAACACCAAAAAAGAAAGCAATCAGCTACTAGAGCATGTGAGAATATACTTGGATAAGGCACACGTGCTCATTCCTTTGCTCCCAATGCTTAGAACTGCAAATACTATAAAATTCTGTAGAAAGAAGGTGGCTGAACTGAGGCAAAGAGGTTTTGGTTGAGAAGAAAATGAGATCACAGAAATAGTACATCTTCCTTGTTTTGTTTGTATAGGTTTTTTCTGGTTTTTTTTTTTTTTTTTTTTTTTTTTTTTTTTTTTTTTTTTTTTTTTTTTTTTTTTTTTTTTTTGTTGTTTTTGTTGTTGTTGGTTTGGTTTTTTTTTTTTTTTGTTTTTGTTTTTTTTTTAATTTCTTATGCAGAATTAGATTTGAGAGACTTTGAAAAGGTGTAGAGGACAAAGACAATATATGAAGATGATACATGCAAAAGTACCAGCTAGCTGCTGAATATTGGAGAAGCTACACTAAACCACAATATATTTGTTGCCAAATTCTCAGCTTCCTTAAACCTGCCTCAGTGACTGAAGGGCTTAATGGTTAGGCTCTTTCAGTTTCATCTCACTTGTACTTTATGAATCTGAGTAAAATAATACAAACCCAATGTTTCAGTAAGTTCTGAATTTAGAGCTTGATACCTACAGATACCGGTGTGGCAGTTTTGCTGCCAAAGCTAAAAGCATAAAAGGATTAGAGACTGCATTCAACTCTAAATGGGAAAAAATAATGCCATCAGCAAATTTCACATCAGTCTCTATAAGATGTTAAAATGCGGTTAACTCTAAGCAGGTTACTTAGGTTTTAGTTTTTCTTTCTCACGACTGCTTCATTCCCTCATTTCATTTTGTCCTCCCCCATGCAGATGCATGTTATTTTGATGGTGTTATTATTAAGAATCAGCTACAACAGAAGCTCCAAAACCAAAACAAAACTCAGAATGATACAAACATAAATAATGAAAGCAGAATTATTAATTAATCTAAGAATTCTTTACACTAGAAAGTCAAGCCAGTAGAACTGTGTGTAGACCACAACAGCATACATTCAGGTAACTGAATGAATACGAAACAAAAAATATACCAATGTGATCTATTTTCTTTCCACATAGGGGGGCATACAAGACATCATATATACAGAACTTTTCTTAAAATTTCTACGACTAATTAACTAAGAATCATCAATACTATAACTATGACCTAGCTTGAATGAAGAAATACTCTCATGCAGCAGAAGGCTTTCCATGGAGAAAAATATGTATTTGAAGGGTATTTGAAAGATCGTTTAGCTCAAAGATGAATGATAGGCATACCTTTCTCAAAAATACACATACATCTGCAATTCTTAAAGATTCAGCTAGATACACATAAGCACTCACAAAACTGTAAGCAGATGACAGATTTAGAGTGTAGGAGAGTAACCAGAAGGACCAGCAAACTAGAGAAAATTCCATGTCTCTCTTGTGATAAATAGTGTGTTCCAATGGGTGAAATCCCGAACTGACTCATGTCCGTAGTCCTACCCTCTCCTTAATGAGACAGCTCAATGAGGTAACACAGGAAGCTAAAGCTCCTGAACACTATTCTCAATATATTGTTACTTTGTACTAAGGTAACCAATTAAAGTGAAAAAATGTAAAGAAATTCTTCTAATAAAATGAATTCCAGCAATTTTTCTTCATCTGCTTAACAGACACTCTGGTGCAAGAGATTTCAGCAGGAAGAATTACCTAATCTAAAACATTCAGTCCCTGCCTGAACTGATTATCAGGATATTCCCAGGTCATATCCCCTCATTTCTGAGATAAAAGTAAATTTTTGTGAATAATCATTTTTTTAGGACAAAGAGCTACTTAGGGTGATTTTTCGTGTTCCTAACAAAGTTCTCAGACTGAATATAGGTATTTTTCACCACTCAAGAATTTCAAAAAGAACCATAACTCACCTTTGGACTTCCCACTCAGCCCTGAAAAGCAATTCCTGAAATGTCCAGGGCCACAGCAATATCATTCTGCTATAAACTGCTCTCACAGTATATGTGCAGCCAGTTAAAAAACTCTATAGTTCAAGACATGGTGGCCATATTCCCTTCTCTAAGGGAAAAGCTTCATTAACACTGTGGAGGTTTTGAAGACGGCCTTGAGTTATTTATCCTTAGCCTAAGATTTACGGAAATGTTCACTTACGTTTGTTTTTGTTGGTGAAACACAAAAGGTTTGAAAGTCCTCTAAAAAATCAGGCTAAAGTTCAGTAATCTGTTCCATTAATTCCATCACAAAAGACTAATTATAGAATAGGATACTGAATTTCATCATCTTCCTTTTGTCTCTACATAGGTATTTTCTTCCAGGACTCATTCAGCACATATTATCGTAAGCAAGACCCGAATATATGAATGATTTTTTTTTTCCTTACCAGGCTTAATAATAATCATGATTCTTACTTTAAAGAAAATAATAACAACAAAAATTATCATGGAATAACATTGAATAATAAAAGTAAACTATGTACCCAGGATCCAAGTTAATGATACATGGAAAGAGAATGTGTCCTGAAGCCCAGGAGTTCATAACATTGCTGGGTGGGGGAACAGGATGGTTACAGGAGGGAACAAAGCCTGGAACGTGGGAGATAATGCACATCCAGGGACCTGCAAGCTTTCTCGAGGGTGGATAAAGGCTTCAACAGGAAGGTCAGAAAGAAACAGTTGGCAAATAGGTGTGGAATAACATTCTTGAAGAAGAATTATGTTAGAGATCCGGGTTTGAACTAAGGCTAGCTTGGGGAATTTTGTTAATCAAGTTAGAAGTTAGAAGCTCAGTACTGCCAAGAATATGATGCTTCAGTGATAGAAAAGTGAACTTTAAGAATACATAAAGTCGTGAGACTAAGCACTTCTCTGATGTCTGAGAGAACTTAAAAAATTGTAAGGTCTGGGCATAAACAAACAAGCAAAAAAACTTGTAAAGCTTATTTTTACTTTTCAGGTAGTCATGGTCCAACCTTTGAAGACAAACACCTGAAGACAAATACACCTTCAGATACTCTGCCTGAGATGTGTAGGCACAATAAAGAATACACAAAGTTTAAAATTACCAAAGACCCCATTTTGTAGATACAGGCAAATGGAGGAGCAATCCACCTAAGCTACTTAATAGGAGTCTTAGGCCTGTCTCTCAAAGATGTAGGAGTGAAGGAAATTTTTTCCTACCCTTCAGTATTTTCACCTCTTCTTTGGATCTGAGTGCCTGGAAATGTTATTCATTTTAAAGTAAAAATTGGAGAGTCTTGCACCTTCTGTACGTTCAGTATAACCTTGAACCAGAGAGACAAGGACTACAGACCTGTGTCTTGATCACTCAGTTTAGCCCTCAGAATTGAGTTCAATTTCTTCATAGAATGGTCAAGATGTTGGTACAAAATTAAGAGCTTCAACCAAAAGTGCTAGAATGCAAGCATCCCCAAAAGGCACTCTGGCCCTTTCCTTATCACTGGAGGCCCTAATTTTAAAAGCATGGGCAAAATCAAACAGTAAAAAAGCATGGTAAACTTGAATCTTCCTTTCAAGTCTCAGACAGATTTGAGAAGGGCATTACAACTGCTACCCTTTTGCTATGTTTCATGGGTTAAACCAGTGATGCCAGTAGTAGCTAGGCTCACTTCACTGATACACCTAAGAAATGGGCCGAGTTGATGTTGACCAGATTAGGAGAGCTGTAAATCAATTCACTTATGATGATCCTTGATGCAATATTTAGGCAACTGTGCTCTTAACCTTGCCAAATTAGTATATCCCAGCAGAATAAGTGAGAAATAATTTGTCAGTGACTCTGCGTGCAGCCTGACCAGCAGAGCTGTATCTGAACTTGTCTGGAATGTACCTAGATGCTGAAATGCTGGTGGCTTAGGCCATCTCCCCAGCTGGCCACCCCAGAGCTTTAGGGACAAATGCTTCTGCAGCATCAAGTGTAGTGAACAACAGAGGGGAAAAGGGAGAATTTTCGTATGATGAAGAAATTGGATGTAGTTGCATGAAAGGCAGTCAGGTAGGTATCTATCCCTACTGAACTTTGAAATTATTTCTAGTGATAGTTTGTACATGAATGGATTTGAATATCCTTAGACATCTGATAAAAATATGTTGTGGAAAGACAGTACATTATCTTCTTTTAAGAGAAAAACAGACATTTAGAAAGTAGTACTGCTTATACAGATTACTGCACCATCCAAAACTTACCATATATGCACGCTCCTCTGGATAGAAGTTACATTGATTTATTTCAAACACACTTAAGTGAAAACTGTCCAGGAAAGAAACTCAGCAAAATGCGTAATTAAACATAAGAACATACTGAAAATAAATTTCAAGAAAATAATGAACCAACTTTTAATGGAAAGAAAATACTTAAACCAACTTTGATTTGGTTGAGTTTTGCATATGACTCAAAAGGTGTATGTTTTAACAAGTCTGACTGGATGAAGAGTGACTATTAAGTTTTAAATGCTATTAATTGCCCTTGGGTAATTATGAGGTAGGTAATATATCTTACTTTTAAATGCAAAATGTATTGTAGAATGGTATAGTTTGCATTCAATATACTAATATTAAAAATAATATAAACTGTATGACTGCAGCATGGTGGAATTTGGCTCAGAATTTAAAAGAGAAACTCTTTCCATAAGACACAGTAAAGAATATCATATTTAAATATGTTTAAGATGTTTTCAGTCTATTCTATTTTACTCAAGTTGACATTTTCTTTTCTTAAACAGCGTAAAAAAATGATATTTAAATAAGTTTAAGATGTTATCCAGTCCATTATTTTTTTCCTTAAAAAAATATAATTCATCTGTCAATGAAGACAATTTAATTGTTTCTCAAAGTTCCCTTCCACAAGTATAATGAAAATACCATTCCTATATAACCTATCAAAAGAAAGGAACAAAACCCCACATTCTAACATGACAGACAAAATTGTCTTTAAAAATAAAATTAAAAGGAGGAAGCAATACGATAGCTTCACAGGTTTTGCTGACCATCAATAAATGTCAAATGAAATACACTTTTTTAATCAGCCATTTTGAGATACATAGCAGAATGACTCAGCGGAGTAACGCCTTTACTATTTAAAAAAATACAAAGAACACCTGCCATTAGCACCCTCCTCCACTCTCTCACCCACACAATATTTTTCTATAGCTTCTTTCTTAGTAGTAATCATGATTGGAGATAGTAGTGTATTTTGTTACTCGGCCTAGAGTGAAAATGTAATTATCATTCCCTGTTTCATATCTCCTTGCAAAATTAAAAAAACACACACACAAAAATAAAAACGAGAAAAAAAAAAAAGACAAAAACTCCCCAAACAAACACAAAACTGATTAGGCTAAATAAGACGAAGATGCAAATTTCTTACATACAGGATGTTCTGTTTTGTCAGTCATCTTAAGTGTGATCCCTACAGTTCGCATACCTTAAGGCAATATCATGATACATTCAGACTAAAGCGGTAAAGTAGCCTTTTAGAGCACAGGGGCTCTTCTAAGCAGTGAGAAAAAAATAAAGAAATGGAAAAGATTGCTAAAGTTCCCTGGTTAAGTCTGGTTCCACTGAAAGCTGAATATCTGAACCTGCAGAGAACCCAGTCATCCATCATAGCTGTTAGCCCCAGCCACAGGGACTCAACAGGACACTGACATCATCTCCACCTCATTCACCAACATCTATTTTTTTAAATGCTTTGTATATCCACAGATCGTCCCTAGTCATCTAATGTGCACAATGAATTTGTCCTTTATTCTCCATTTGCTTGCAAGGTACATTTGCTATGGGGCCCTTTCACCTTCTGATGCACAATACTATCTGAGATAACCCAAATCTGCAAAAGTTCCCAAGATTTTTTACATTTAGCATAAACAGCATTCGCAACATTTCTTTCTCCTCAAACGTCCAAATTGGAGGAAAAGTTGTTCCCATAGGAAAAGATACTTTGGAGCATCTTGTCTATGAGTTCAGAAAAAGACAACAAAAATATTTCTCTAGAAGCAGAAAAACTAGGAAATCTTGAAGGAAATGCTCTTTTTAGTCAATTAAATCTAAATCCTACAAAACTGTTTGACAATATGCATGCCTTGGGTGTACATCCCTTTTACTTATTGATTTGGGGGGCGGGCGGGGAGACAAAAGCAGCTGGTTACTTCTATTTTTCACCTGGGAGTCGAGCTAGAGGGAAAATTTAAGTCTATGATGGTTGCATGCTGGTCTAAACAGAGTTGGCAAGTGTTGGGGTTTTTTTTAATGCCATGCTAATAAAGTGATTTAGGTGCTCTATCAATGCTGTTTGACTTCACAGCACTGTATTTTAGTGACTAGGGACAACCCTGTTGATTCTGAATAACTGTTGATGTAGAATGAGCAGGTACAGATGCTCTTGAGACTTTTACAGGAGACTAGGTTTGAATGCATTAAAATGCAGAAATTCTCCCTACAGAAGAAATGAAAGGGGTTTCTGAGGGAAGTTAGAGTGTCTGTAGCTCGTAATTTGAGAAAGAGTATTTTGCCCCACCTTCAGATTTACGGACGATTTATAGGCATCTTTGTAAACCTGAAGGAACAAGGAAATTCAGAGGATTAGATTAAAAAAATCACTGTCCCAGCAGAGGTATGGAACCTTCTGCTGCACTGCTAGAGCTCGGGTCATTTGGAAATAGTTTGATAGACTGAATGATATATTAGAAAGAAACATGGATTTATTTCATGCTCCTGCAGTGCTGAAACAGTGAATGGTTTTGTTAAGTAGGTGATTTTTCTACTTTAAAAGCCCAGTTTCATACCAAAAAAGGACCCATTTATGAACACTGTTATACAGTCACAGACTCATTTCCTGTCTTTATATTTCCAGTTTGCTTTCAAAGTTATTCCCTTCTTCAATTTGCCTTTTAAAGGAATAAACTGCTATTGAAATTGTGGGGGCAGAAAAAAAAAAAAACACATTTCCTCCAATGTGCTTGTGAATTTCATTATATGTAAAAAGCAGTTTTCAGTTGCAGAAGCCAATATTGCTCAGAGGAAGCTGAGTGGAGGGGCAGCTGGAGGTGAATGGCTGGTCTATACTTTCTGTGACCTGTCAAGCTGAAGCACATGGATGTGTAGGCCACTGACAACAGACTGAACCTAAAAAAGGTGGAAAATTCTTCTGGTGTCAAGGGAAAAGCCTTGGAGGATCAGTTGAAAACATTTGCAACAAATTGACGAAGACACTTGAGTTCAATTTATGTCTTGTTTTGTTGCAAAGTGTGACAAAAGTTCCCTACACCCCACACCTTTAATTTCCTTTTTCTTCCCCTGAAAATGAGCATTGATAGTGATGTGAGGGAAGAAGAACAAAGCGAAAGGGACTGTGTTTTTTTCCAGAGGTAGAAAAGTGTATTTAGACACTAAGGGAAAAATGTTTCCCACTACAAACAAAAACCACCCTATTAGCAGAATGATAAACCTAAAAAATATTAAATTTTCAAAACATTCCACTGGTAAAAAATTTACTTCTGAAATATCTGACATTAAATTAACTTACATCAGAAAGCAAAGTAATAGCGTTCTACTTTTCCACTAATTCTGTCATGTTTTTTTGACTTAATGAACAAAGTGATACTTTACAGTTAGCAACATAGCCTTTTATGCCATTTAATTTGAAAGAGGAGAATTGGGGCATCATAAATGTATGGTTTTTAATTCAGTGTTTTTTAATGAACCTTTCTTTTATTCTGGATATTTTTAAAATTACTACCACAAGACCATTTGCCAACTTTTCCATTCTCTTTCCCTATTTTTTTTTTTAACTGTGTGACAAAAGGACCCCTAAAATACCTTGATAAACTCCAATTTGCAAAGGTTACATCTTATTTTGCAGATGAAATTTCACCATGTGACAATTTTTGTGGCACTGAACTGCAAAAATAAAAACCAAAACCCACATAGCTAAAAGAGTAAAAATCAATCCATTTCCTCCTCTATATCATTTTATCTCTGTGGATATCTCTACCTGAAATGATAATACAGATTCTTCTGTGGTTAAGCTATCTGCATGAACACACTGCCTTTATATGGCCTTCAAAGCCATTTCTGAAAAGCTTCATAACATATAACATGAAGAAGATACTATCAAAAAATATATGTAAATAAGAACTCAGCTCTGCAAATTTTGGATTTGAAATGCGTGTCTTCATAAATTAATTTAAATATTGCTTGCAGAGCGAGTATAGAAACAAGCAGATAATAGACTTCCATTAACAATATATCTATTTTCACAATGCATTTATATTGTCAGCAGAGATAGTTACACTGTGACAAACTTAATCCACACATACTGATCCAGTAAATAATATCTGTGGAATAATTGGACTGTTCCTACTTTGATCAATTATAGCCGGGTTTTTAATCCTCAACTGTACCTCTGTATATTATATGAAACTTTTTTCCACTCAGAATTAATGCTCAGGTTCTGAGAAAACTGATGGGGTGGAACAAAGGCTACTTCTGGTAAGCACTGGCATTTTGGAAAAATTTAGGCTTATTTTATTAATTAGGATGAAATAGTCATAAGAGCTGGGAATGTCCATGGTTATGCGAACTTAACCACTTGTTTGTTGACATATACCCAGAGTAGTAGAGCTGGGCTTAGGGAACTGCTTCATAATGCATTCAGTGATGTGCAAAAGATTCTAAGTGAAAATAGGTTCTGATTCCAACCTCAGAGAAAAATAATATATGAGTCCTATACACAAAAGAAAATAAAAAGTGTGTATAAAAATCGTGAAAATAGGGCTAGAAATATCAGGCAATGGAGCAGCAACATGCTTTTGCAGATCTCTGACTACCAGAGCCTTGGCTTAGCTCCCAGCTTCAGAAGTTGGATCAGGCTAATCTTCATTTTGCCAAAGCTGATGGAAGCTCTAAAAATGTAAATCTGAGCTACAGCATAAGAAGTGAAAGAATATTTCTTGCCTTATACAGTTTTTCAAAGTACATAAATTTTAAAATTAAATACCAGGACTCTGCAAGATTTGGACCGTACAACAGCCAAAATAAGTTACCAAAATTAATGGAAATAGGGCAGTAAGCTGTTTCAGTATTATAAAGTGATGCAAGTGTTGGGCAGAGTGATGACAAGTCTGCTGCTCCTACAGATATGTGTATTTCATATTTGTGCTCAAAGGTTGCACAAAGTTAATCCATTTAAAGAAATCAGCAACTTAGTAGATTTTCACCAAACAAAATTATTTCAGTCCACTCCAGCATTACTTATCATTTAACAATTAATTATCATTTAACAAATCTCCACAATAAATTTTGATTTATATGAAAAAAAAGTATTATAAATATTACAAACCATTATCTCTTCAAAACTAGAGACAAATTATATGCATATGCACCCTAAACTTTGTGATTAAAAAAAAAAGCTTAGAAGATTTGGAGTGGAAATACAAAGTTGATGGCTCACACTTACAGGTGGCATTAAAATGCAACACCTGGGCTGAAGGAAAATGACATTACTGGGCAAGTTTGACTCCTTTGCATGTTTCTGGGTCAGGTTAGGGAAATGCTAGACAATAAAGGAAGTCATACACAGGTATTTGGTCAAGAAGTGTATATGTGAAGTAAGTGTGCTATATAGAGGTGATGTGAACATCATAGTTCACACAGGGTATATTTGCGTTGTCTTACGAAGTGACAGGTTATATAAGAACAGTTAATACTTAGCTCACATGGTAATATCCATTAGCTATGTCTAAGCTGACAACCCCAACTCCAGCAAGACAACTGTTCTGCTATGGAACACCCCTGAAACACATGAAATGACTTGTACATATTTCCCAACATATAATATACATGCGCTGCTTTATTGGGTGGTTTGAACAAAAAGAGCAACTTTCAGATTGTGTCCATGCAAATACTGCAAAATACTGTTTGCCTGGTACTATTCCTTTCAACTCCCTAACACCTAACCTATTGCAACACCTTGCCAATGCATTGTGATATGACTACAGTACAGTTTGTAGAATGAAATGGGATTTTCCTTTTTTTTTCCTGGTTGACCTTTTTTCCTTCTGTTTTACCTACTCATGAAGTTCTGTCCTGTCCCTGGAATGCAGAAAACAGACTCTTTCTAGCATGATGGAATGGTGAAACTTAACAGAAACCTAGGTATTACTGCAAGACAAACAATAATAACATAAGGTGGTGCTGTTAAGTCAGTGAACTGACTTTACCTAATTATTCTTGTTATATGAGTCAGTAATTTTTTACGTGGGCTCAGCTGTACCATTGTTCTGGTTTATTTCCATAAGGAGCACCAGCCTCCCATGATCCTTATCTTTCTCCTTTTTCACTTGTTTTCTCTGGGAATACCCAGTTAAGGGATGAAATCCTGACTCACTCAAAATGTAAACCAAAACTCTCAATCTGTTTGACACAGCCTTTAAAAGAGCATAAGAAACTGAGTTCCTCATTGCCTGACTGCAAGAAGGGACAAACCAACCTGGAGACAGAACACATGAGAGTAGGAGGTGGATCTTGACAAGGGAAAAATAAATGAACTCTGCTCTCAGTATATATACCAAATTTTGACGGAGAAGATTCCAAGGTGCAAGGATGTTTACTGCAGTGTTTTATTTCAGATCATAATACAAAACTAAATCTCCTGGTCATCCCCACTTCCTGACCTTTGGTTCACATTGCAGCTCTGAAGTGTTAGAATTGGATTCCTTTGGGGTGAAACACAACTGGAAGATGCCTTCTGGCAGCTCTCCTGATGCTCTCCAGCTGCTGCTGGGCATTCAGTCTGCAGAACATGCCCAAGTAAAACAGGCTCAGTGTAGACTGAGATCCTCGGCACCAACCACTTTGCTCTAGAGATCAGCTTCCATTGTGCTGTACAACTTGCTGGTGGAGCCAGAGCCGTATCACACAGGCACTCAAGAGAGAACCAGAAAGGCCCAGTAGTTGTACTGATGCCTCAAAGCAAGTAAGAAATATTGCTTACTGAAGCAAGGGTACACAAGAGCTAGGAAAAAAACCTATTGTTTTCAAAATGCAACAAAAACAAACACTTTTTAAAAAGTGGAAGAAAGCATCTGAAACGATGAAACTTCTCAAAAAAGGTTGTCATGGATTTGGTTGGTTGGGGTTTTTTAGTTCTTTCAACTTTTTTTGAAAAAAAAGGGCAAACATGGAGTAAAAGGAATAAAGAATGACATATGTTCTAGGAAATGCTTATGACATAAGACTACCTAGAAGTGGGATGTTGCAGACACTTACTGGCAAAAAATTCAGTCATGAATGGGAAGATTACCAAGAGAATGTCTTCTGTGTTACCTCACCCTTAAATTAAAGATAAATACTTGGTGGTGAAAGCATAATTAATACCCTATTTTCTTTTAGGGTCAATAAAATACAAGAATAATAAGAAATACTGATAACACTGCCTTTCTACAGCTGAAAAAATGGCAATAGAACTTTGTTTACCTAGAGAAAAATCATCACAAAAATCTGCAAACATTTTTAACCAGAATAATTTAATTTAAATGCTATGATCTTGCTCAAGACTTGAAAAAGAAAGAACTAAAAAGAGCATTTATAACATTAAATCAAGTTATGTAAAGAAGTATGAAATCATATGCAACAAAAAAAAAAATGTTCATGTCTCTATGAAAATCCAAATATAACCACTTTGAGCATTTTATAAATATTTACTCTAAGTATTGCAGGTAACTTAAAATGCAATTTAAAAAATATAGAATTAACTTTTACATACATCACAAGTGTATTTAAATACAGTGTGCAGTTACTTTGCTGTTTGAATAATGAACATAACAAGTAGCATAAGTTATGGGTGGTTCATGCCTTGTTGTTTTGGAAGCTTACATGAAAAATGATGGCAAACCATGCAGCAGAAATCCTGAACAAGGAGTGGTGAACATCTGTGGTGTTTCCTCTCTGAGAAAAAGAAAAGTTCATATCCCACCCAGGGAGAAGAAATGACCCTGATAAAGAATGTAAGTGATCTTGTTTGACCTGTGACACAACACTAGTGCTGACCTCTGTGCCTAACCACAATGCATGTTTTTTGTTGTAAGAGGGAGCAAGTGTGCATTGCTAAAAAGGAATGCAAGGAGAATAAATGATGCTGAAAGTCAGAATGAATTATTGATTGTGGAAACGAAAGTGTGTTTGTTCAGGTAGGTATGAAAGGCTAAATGGAGGAGGAAGCGGAAGAAATTCAAGAAGAAAATTAAATAAACTTACTCATAACCAAGCCATTTCTATTCTAGAAACAAATCAAAGAACATGCCATTTCCTTCACTCTCCACAGACCAATATTGTGCTTAAAAACATATTATAACTTCTAATTATAATATTGAAATCAATAAATAACTCTAGTATGGTCCCATATGATTAAAAACGTCCCAAAATGTTAATTCAACTCTATTTGGAAATGTTATTCATCAGAATTCTATATTATTTATATAAATCTTCAAATTAGAAATTTAGGACTCTTAACTCATCATATGGAGAGCATGATTAATCGTTCTCATCCAGAAACCATCCACCCCATCATCTTCTTCTTTAAAAAAAGCAAACACTCCTATTTTCCAATAGGTGGACGTGTAAATATTTCTAATATCAGTATAAATATAACGCACTATTCCTGAAAAATGAGCACATGAGAGATTTTAACTGTCAGCCTTCCCATGTGGCAATACTAAAGTAAAATAAAATACAATTGGCTGCTTACTGACCATGCCTGCTATCTACAGTTCAGGAAACAGCCCACTTAACATCCAGTCCTTATAAATATATTGCCCCTGTAGGTCTTTTGTAATATATGATCAATGCAACAGATGAAAAGCTGAAGTCAAAGTTAATCCATGCAATCTCAAAGCACAAATCAAGGAATTTCATTTCACATCCAAGAAGAAGGATAATTTATTAAGGGAACTCTGGAAGGAAAGCAATTTATTAAAGGAATTCACTCCAGCTGAAAATTTGGCCTTCAATTATAAAAGTGACTAATAGAAAAATTAGTAAATGCATCAATAAATCTAATTCTATAGCAGCTATTTCTTCTGGAACTCTCTAATTTAATCCTGAAATATAAGTACAAAAGAATAACACTGCCAGGTCTGATGTGCAAATCTTGGTAATATGTGAAGCAATTGGACAAAGAGAGCATAACCTGTCAGCAGTCAATATGCAGTACATTTTTAGCAACAGTAAGAATATGTTTGATGGAGACAGATGACTCAAAAGACAGGAAATATAACATGGAATTTTACATCTCTAGGTCACAAGCTCAAGGGCAGGATCCACAGTACAATGCCTAAACTTTAGGCACCTGCTACAAAATTGTGATTCCACTCACTCTACACAGATGCTTAGATGCCTTAAAAATCTACATGAAAAATAAACATGTTTAAAATGATGCCCAAGGGGTTAGGACACCGAATGGAGAACCCCGCACTCACAGAAAAATACCTTCTCTCCACAGAGAATAAGCACTTCAATTTACACTGCAATTGAAGACTTCTGGAGCTAACTGATCATTTACAGTAGAAGTCTATCTTCAAGGTCAGGTTTTCAATCAGGTTTTTTGGTTTTTCACATCCAAAAAAATGGGTGCCTTAAAGAGCTGCACAAGATTCCCTTTTTTAAAAATGTAGGCAGAGAGGCAGATGCTGATATTTGCACCAGCCTTTTACAACATTGCACCCCCTGCAAAAATTAATTTATTATAAAGTAATTAGGTAAATTGTTCAGGATGTTTTACATCAATTTTCTCCTTAGTCCAAGGGAGTTCACACCCATATCCATTGTTTTGCATGTTCCAACTGCCATACTAAAAATCTATATTGAAAAAGGGAAAACACTCTTCCACTTCTGTTGAAATTATACCCAAGAATACAATAAAAGACTTAAGAACTGAGAGGAATGTCAACCAAAAAAGGCAAGCATGATTCTACAGACCAATGACTTGAGAACTCTATATTCCACTCCATGCTTTTATTGCTTTTTATGCAACTTCAACATGAAACTTCACATAAAAAGGGCAGTCAGCCGATAAAATAATAGAAACATGGAATAGTTAGGGTTGGAAGGGACCTTAGAGATCATCTAGTTCCAACCCCACTGCCATGGGACAGGGACATCTTCCACTAGACCAGGTTGCTCCAAGTGCCATCCAACCTGACTTTAAACACTTCCAGGGATGGGAAAGTCTGCTTATTTAGGTACCGCTCAGGAAGGTATAAAATGTCATGGCACTTGCAGGTTCAAGCTCCCTTCAAGATGCAGCAGCTGTTTAGTTATAGCTGTGAGAGCAAAGCAGCTGAAGTCTGGGCACTTTTATTGTAAGGAAGAATTTTTAATGACAATCTTAGACTTAAGTGCTTCAAACAGTCTCTCCTGAGGCTGTAAATCCTTCAGCTACCAGATTAGTCTAGCTATAAATCAGCAGTGTCTGGAGTTGCTGCCAGTTGGTGAAACATTGGCAATGCATGACACAAACATACTTGTATTTGCAAAAAATCTTTGTCAGCTGGCACCTCTTCTTCCAAAATGGGGACTAAGCACTGAACAATGGAATAAAGGAATACTTTCGCCAAAAATGAGGCACACTGGCCAACTTAACAGTGTTTTTTAAACCTCATTCATTTCAGTAACATCATCCAGTAGGTAGTCCCACCATAAATATGCACACACTAAAGGAAGATGTGCAAATACGTCTATTTCATTTGATGAATTCTTTAACTACTATGGCTTTATGCTGTATTAAAACATGGAATTATAATATATTAATGCCACCTGTTAGACATCAGAAATTTTAGTCAGTAGACTGGTTTTAGAAAAAAAAATTCAACTTAAGGAATATACTTTAAGTCCTTAGATTTTGTAGGTACCCATAATTGAGGGATTAATATTTCATCAGCAATTACAAATGAGTATTATTAAATTTAAATGGATGGCTGATTTATGAGCGTATTTGAACTCTCAGATGTCCACGTGACATCAGTTCTCCCCTCACAACACATATCCCACTTTCTTTTTCTATCCACAAATCACTAAGCAAGCACAAGAATACAGGAATAAATTTTCAGAAATTAGCATGCAGCAAAATTTTACCCTTTTGAAGTCACAGGCATCAGAGGTAGACTACAGACTATGTTGTTTTTCATAATCCCAGAGCAGGTTCTAATAAAACATTGTATCACTTTAATTGTATCTAAAATAAAGAAAAGGCTTCATAATACCTTGGTATGCTACCTTTTCCAACAAATAGATATTTCCTATCTTAGTCTTATAGTAGCAGCAGTGGCCCACTTCTTACAATTAATCAGTGTGACTTTGCTAAGGAGTGTACTACTAATAGCAGTGCCAGAGACTTGAAGGATTTCTCCTGATTTTATGATTTTCATCATCATTCAAACTTCAATATAAAGCAATGTGTCTTTTTACATCACATTTTATAGAACATTAGTTCCTCTGCCCTGGGGACTTGCACAGACACCTCAGCCCGATCTCCAACAATTGCAATCAAAACTCTTGACATGTCCTGAGGTTGAATCCATTAAAGTGTAAAGGCTCTGACATTTTTGAGCATTCTCTTTATGTTACATTGACAAATGGAACGGTTTTGTGTTTCATTGGTTAAGAAGGAGTCAGGTTTTAGTTATTTGAACCTAGGGTAGCTTCATTCATGGATCAAAAAAGACCTCTTGGGGCTTCCAAAGTCTTAATTATTTTAGAGCTACAAGGCATGATTTGGTAGAGATTTGGGTAATGGGAAACATATTCTTCTGGGATCACTTCACTTTGGGGAGCTTTCCAGCTGTGAAACAGGCTCTTGAACTTAAAAGCTCTCCAAAGCTCTACCTGGCCCCAGGCCCAAATTTCCCTGTAACAAAAGTTGACTCACAGAACTAGTGTAATACATGCAACCAAAAAACTGCAACATTAAAGAATTGGTAAGATTTATGATAACACTAAAAGTTGTTAAAGTGTTTTTAAAAGGTCAGCTTTTCACTTTTAGAAGCCGAAGAATATTCGTTTTTATATAATCACCACATATCTAATTCCACAAGCAAAAGTGACAGCTATTTTATTATCCAAGGTATCTAAGGAGGTTTGCACATGACAGTATTAGCTTATTACAGTAAAGTGAAGGTTCCATTTGTTATCATTCAGAATGATAAATAACATGGCTCTTTTTACTTTAGAATTGGTTTTCTGGAAAACTACTTATATGATGATGTTGTCTCATTTATTAGTTAATGTAAGCATAAATAAATAATAAATACACTGAAACGTCTGTGTGTCTGACATTACCCTGCACCATTTAAACAAAATGTGTCACTTTCAAGGCATATTTATCAACAAAATACATGCAAGGCAGGCTACTATTAAGCCCATTAATAGTAACTTGATGTTGTATGAACAAGCAGTGGTAGATAAGTGCTGTCCCATACAGTTTAGGATCTGAATAAAGTGTGATTTTCATTCACAATTATATGTATTACAAAATTTTCTACTGCTACATGTATAAAAAACAGTAACTTGAATATTACAATATGAACATGAAAACTAAAACTTTCAACAGTAAACTGAAAAATCTAAAACCTGGAATTTTATACACTCAAATCTATACAAAAGTGTACAGAAAACCTTAGGTTCTGGAACAGACCTTCAGCATAAATTTCAGTTTGTACTCCAATATGATGGTTTCTTACATAGGTCAAACTGAAAACGTCTTCTTAACATGAGGACACTTATAAAAAAGTGAAGGAATTATGTATGCCATTAAAGAAAGCCATTAAGCTTGAGGAAATGACACATGCACAGAAAGCACACACAGCAACCACCGAAATTCCCTACCATATCAAAACATCAGAGAAAGCATACCGTGAGAAAAACCCTTCCTCTGCTGAAGTAGGGAAAAACTCTTTCATGTTTATGGGCTCCATTTGAAGCCTGGAACCCACAAATCTCCTCTACTTGAGAAAAAAGACTGTAGATCAAGTGTCTCTATGGTCTGTCCTCTAGTCCTGACCCACAAAATCTAGTACATCCTGTGTTCCACTCTGCAATAATAATACTTTTTTAAAAAAGTTCTGAAGGGCAATTATTATTACAGCTTCAATTCTATACCATAAGTGACTTTGAATAATATGCCTAAGCATGCATTATCGTTTCATTCTGTCCTGATCCCTCTGTTTATGTATTTATGTCTCCTCCTTACATTACAAATTCTTCACATCTCTGGGAGAG
The DNA here is from genome assembly GCA_013397865.1 of Struthidea cinerea. Classification (NCBI taxonomy): domain Eukaryota; kingdom Metazoa; phylum Chordata; class Aves; order Passeriformes; family Corcoracidae; genus Struthidea; species Struthidea cinerea. The sequence continues at coordinate 668,110 of VZTI01005493.1, forward strand.
CACTCCAATTGTCTAACTGAAGAGTAACACAAACACTGTCACCTTTCTGGTACATATGATAATGCTGGCCATCTGGGGTACCATCTGGAATAGAGAAATGCAGAGGATCAGAAGACAGAGGCAAGCTCAGTCCAGGTGAAACCTCGGCAGAAAAAAAAATTCTCTTTGTTTGATCAGCTCCCTGCAGAGAACATGGTACTTTGAGACTGTGATTCACCAAAAACAACATTTAGGGAAGAGACAGGTTTGCAAGCATAGACAAATATTGAGATGTGAGCTGTCTCTTTATGAAAGAATAGCGTAACAGTCCAAATGAGAACTGCTCCTGGAATAAGCAGAATTAAGGAATTTTATAGGAAGCCATGGGACCCCCAGCTCCACTGACTGGGGACATGGGCAGGGAGATTTCAGATGGTCATGATTCACTGTGCAATCCATGTCTCACTGGGTTCATTAGTTCATGCTGTTTCCTGAGCAAAAACTGGTAGCCTGCTCTTGGACAAAAACTTCGTATGAAAAATATAATCATGTTTGTCAAATGCCAAGAGTGAGCTAATAATCCAGGTTGCAGTCATCAAGCTCAGCATCTCTGTATTTATCTAGGATGTGCATCTACAGCTTAGGTAAGTTCCTGTAGATAACTCAAAGCAGATTGTCATAATAATTAATTGGCAGTAAAACTAAAATGAGTGGCTGTCTAATAAAGTTTTAAGTGGATGACTCTATTTAATATTTTTTTTTTTTTATTCAAGCATACCTTTAGACACTAAGAATTAAGGAATTTGGAATTTCTTTTCAGAAGGGAGAAAAGTTCAGAATAAATTTGAGAGTCTTTGAAAAATATAGTATAGAGCTTGGGAAAAAAAGGAAGAAAAAGCACTTCAAAGTGATTTTCTTTGGGGGATTATCCTTATGTAGCAGTACTGCCTGATGCATTTGTGTAGACAGAATGAAATAGACCACACTGAACATGCAATGCATTTAAAATTATATAAAAATATTTGCATATTTGGAATGAATTTATGTGAAAAAAACAGGCAGTTTTCTTTTTGTTCTGTTCATTTATTATTATTAAGGAAATACATAGTAAAATCAAAAAGGCTGTTTATCTCAGTATCCACTGTACAACAGTGGCCAAAAGTGAATACCTAAGAAAAAATGCTAGCCCAGGGCAAGCATGCAGTGATATCTTTCCAGAACACCCTCCCAGTCTCCAATGATTTCCAACTCACAAAATTAAGGGAAAGATTTATCTGAAAGAAGATTATGCACAATGCCTATCGCTAGAGGCAAGAGCTCTTACTCAATACATCAGCTAAATAGTCCAAATACTAAACATTGTATTCATTCAGCAATAGCTAATAAGTTAATAAAACTGTTATTTCAGTGGTTGCTTGAAGCCTAAAATGTCTGTGGTGCATACCCCAACCCACAGGGCATGTTTTATATCTTCACTTACAGCCTCCTGAAAGGCTCACTGCCTGCAGGGTGGGTGGGTCTGACAAGGAGCCTCAGAGCTGCCCACAGACAGCACAGATGCAACTCCTGCTAGGGTTCACAGTGACAGTCAAGAGTGATTCTGAAGCTGCTTTTCACAAAGTCCAAGGATTGGGCTTGCCTGTAACATGGACAAAGGGCCTGTTAAAATGGACTCTAGGCTCACCAAAACATTCATACCTAAGGGTGAGACCGTGCACACACGCACACAGGTTTCCTGCAGCCTGCCACCAAGTCAGCAACAGAACTGGAAGGTCTAGCAGAGCATCTGCCTGTCTTGCTCTTCACAGCCACAGACACTTTTGAGCCCTTATTCCTTCCGATTGGTGAAATTATCCAAAACATCATGAAATTATTGGTAATGAGATTAACAAGATCTTCAGACTCTATTTCTCAATGTCTTGCAAAAATGTGTTTTAAGTATTTCCAAGGAATTAAGCTAGAAATACAATTCCACCAACTAAGAGTTTTTGCCCTGAATGAGACCTGGCAGAGCTGTTGGAAAGGCACTGTTCATGTTGACCTGTCACAGCTTGTGCAAGGGAAGAGTCCAGCCTGTGCTGCTGGGCAGCGCTTCTGACCCTCCAGCAATTAACAGAGGATCACCAAAACAAGATCTCCAGGAAAGAGAAAATGGACAAACTGCATTTTTTGATGAAAACAGTTAAACACACACTTGTTTAGGCAATAAGTGTTTGTATTGACTCAATTACTCCTTTCTACTAAAGGAGTGCCCGTGACTTAGCACTCAAATGTTCACAAGTTGAAGAGGGCTAGGTAGATTGTGTCAGCGTGCCCATGAATTTATTCATTAACAAGTCACTACAATGTAACACAGTAATTGAGAGAATGGAAAAAAAAACAACCAGAAAACAACAAAACCAAACCAACCAACCCACTCTTACAATTAAAAAAACCCCAAAAAGTCAGACAGAGTGAGAAAGCAAGAGACTGCTGTCTCATTTGTCTCATTCCTGAATAAGCTGTATTTTCCAAAGCTGCTCTGCCTTGATATCATGCTTTAAAGATACTTATTCCAAACTGTACAAAAAATCATACCATGATTTGAACCAGGCTTAGATCAGTGGCTGCAACTTCTTCATGCAGAAAAGCCTCGATCTAATACTCAGAGTTACCACCAGGACCCAGACATGGTTTAACCTTTGGCCACGCACATCAGCATCACACCAAGACAGGACTACTGGCTTTATGTTCGCAATCTGGCAGATGTTATCAGACAACAGCAATCCCTCACCTTGAAAGACAGTTGCTTTAAAATTTCTCTTGAGTTTTGTTTCAGTAGTTATAGGTAGGAGACACAGGATCAGGTTCCACCCTCTGAAGGACTTCCTCACATCACAGGAATTCCCAGCAGGAATCTTACAGACCTCCTGCTTCCTGATGCTCTGCTGTGCTCTATGACAGTTGCTCTGCCCCTACTTGAAAGAGTAGCAATTAAATTATTTTACTTTATCCTCAACATCCGTTGGAATGTAATTCTGGGTAAGAAGTCTCCATAATTCAGGTATTTGAAATCAGTTTTGCACCGAGAACATGTGGACAGCAAACTACACTATTCTGACAAAAATGTTAATCTGTGCTATTCATCATTTGGTACAGCTCTAGCCCTCAAAAGAACACACATACAGACTCATACATCCACAAGGGGCCCCATCCTCCTCAGTTCCTAGCCTCAGGTAAGAAAAATTTCATTTAAAACATGTTTATTAGTGGTTATCTTGGGCATATGAATGCTTCCAGTGTAGCCTTTCTATAGTCAAAACTGCAAATCTACAGTTAAGTAAGTCATCACTCATCAGTTACATGTCATAGTAAAATCTATCTCTGTTCTTTCTCAAGGTAATTATTTCAGAAGCATCTGCAACAGGGAGCAGCTATGTATCTGAACAACTTGGCTCATGTTTGGTGGATCAGGTTTGGTTTTCATTTAAAGAATTTCTTTTTTAGTCGGTAATGCTACATAAATAAACATTAAAAGCTTAAAAAAAAATCAGTTGCAGTAAGCGATCAAAGCTGTGGTTATTTAGGTTCCCTTTTCTTACAGGATGGTTACAACCACATTAGCAATGGTTTTGATTCTTTTGTTTTCCCCCATTACAGTGGGATAACACTGTCCAAGTCATTAGGGTGTGAATGACCTCTGCCCCAGCAGTCATGGCAGAACAGGCTAGTCTTTGCCCATTTATCATCTCAGCACCTTTCAGCCATCATGATCTACTTACTAAGGTGATGCTGCATATAGACTTTCCATTTTCTTTTTTCTCTTTCTGCTCCTGCGTGATTTTCCATTTCTTACCTGGACCTAAGAACTGTAATTACCTAATTTATTTGGATGACTTTATGTGACAACTTTAGGTCTGCTGATTGAAAGAATGATTAAATTTTGGGTTAGGAACTATGCTGGATTTTCAGCATAATGGTTAAAGCATACCAGTGACAACCAAGTCAAAGCCATGGACTCAAATGTGTAAGTGTGCTGAGATGAGACTGTGAAAAGAAGGAAAACATTGTGGCACTATGAAAACAAATGACTACAAGAACATTATAATAAACAAACAGCAATGTGTTTGTTTGTTACAGATCTTTAAATGTTATTGTGCTTTCATTCCTTCTGATAAGCAAGCTGAGACCTGCAATCACAAACATGTTCATATAATAGTGACTTGAGTGAGACTTACAGAATCTAATCCTCCAGGAATTACTCACGTACATAATGTTAATAACGTATGTAAACTTTTGCAGCACCAGAACCTCAGTTTGTACATTATGCACATCACATCATAAATTGTGTTATGCAAGCACCATTTCCAGTATTTTCACATCTTATTTTCTGTCAGCCTGTTAACATACATTTTTGTTGGTATCTAATACAGACGCTATTAAAAGAGAAAAGACAGACAGTCACTTGCAATGAAGTGTAGGCAAGGGCTCCTAGGACTCTGCTGGGCTGAAATTTCCTTGGTTCAGTAAGGAAAATCTGGCTGGGTTAAAAAAATGTAATTTGGACTTCAGCCTGAGAAGGTTTGGCAAAATTCCTGGTTTATAGAATTTCTGCTGCCTGCTGCTTGTCTTCCAGGTAGTGCAATGCTTCAGAATCCTAAAGACTTTTGCTTTAGTAATTATTTTTACAGACTTCTTGATAATGCCAACTAATTGATTCTCATGTGATTTAGTTCTTACTGCTTATAGCCTGTCATTCATGATTAAGTTCAAAATCACATGTTAATAGAGCTGCTTTGAATAATATTTGATTTAGTCTACTCTATATATTTAACTTATAGATAATGATAAAAACAATAATAAAAAAAAATTACCTGCAAATGTTTGGAACATATGAAAATCTACTGCCTCTTCTCAAGGAGACTAGAAAAATATCCACTGTGATAACAAATCTTCATAAAAGTCTGCATTTCCATTTTGAGTCAATTTTACTTGACAAGTCATGACAAGTCCAAGCTAATATTATTGAAGATCATATCCAACATCTCAGCTGCTTAATAATTTATTTTATTGAGAATGAGGTTTTCTGTGAGCAACTGGCAAAATCCATAATATGAATCATGGTAATAATGCAAAAATATAACTACGATGACATTTTGTTCCGGGAAAAAAAATTAAGTGCTAGCTAGCTTGTCCTTTAAACTTTACTACAATATGATTTCTTGAGACAGAAAGTATAAAAACAGTAAGAAGGAATGACCTTCTGTATTTGGTTCCTACTTTCAGGAGTAACACAACGAGAATATCAAAACATAATTTGACAACAGAGGTCACAGTGACCATGAAATATTACCTTCAGATATTGGAAGGGTTAACATAGGAAGAAGGACTGAGAAAGAAATGAAACCAATGAATTTCACTTCAGCAATTAAATTTTCAATGAACTTACATAATTGGTTGTAAGCTTTTAAGGAAAACGTAGATAAGGTGAAAAGGAGTTAAGGAGTGTTCATAATACCTCAAAAAAACACAATATAAAAGAGGTAAATCCTAAAAAGAACCGCATCACACCAACACAGCAAAACAACAAAACTGTCATTACAAAGAAAGAGTAATAAGTTGCCCTAAATCTTGAATTTTTCCTGATGCCAAAGACAAGATGGAATGCACAGTAAATATTTGAAACATGCTGTAACAAAAGGTCAAATAAACTATTTATAAACAGAGATATATGTATAAAAATACCCTCAAAAATGCATGTTTAAAGCATAGAAACTAACATAATTGTATGAAAAACAAACTGAATAAAAATATACCCACATTAGACAGGACAAGAGATAGAAAGCATGATTCAGGCTTAGTAATTTTTTTAATAGCAAGAACAATTAAATACTGAAATATGTTGCCTGGGGAATAACCATGGTTCAAAGTCTTCAGAATAGGTTAGAAACCCATCTACCAGAAGGGCTGTTATGAAGTGTTATGGACCCTGCCTGGGGAAGGGAGAAGGATTAGAGCCTTTCTATGTGTGATTCCTTCAGCCCTACAGTTCAGTGTCCATTGTAACTAATTCTGTCAGTTTTCTGTGGTATTCTGTGCCCTTCAGAGCACAACCCACCATCTCGCTTATCCTGTTTCTATGAACCTGTGGCTCTTCATCATATTTGTCTCAGTGTTATTTATACCAAGGGTGAAACTGGTCCGTCTCCTCAGTATCTGATAGCACTGTTGGCATATTAAGGAAAGAACTGGGCAGAGGACGAGAGAAGGACACAGTTTACTGCAGTCAGGGGCTGGAGAGAATTTCAAGTGGGAGGGAAAACCAGGAGGGAGTTGAGTTTCTGTGTTTTTTATAGGGGTAAAGAAGACAAAAATCCTTGTGAAATGCATTCATTGGTGTAATATTAGTGCTCACAGAAGGACTGTGCACCTTGCTCACCGAGCAGTGACCTCCTTTTCAAATATCTGATCAAAGGTTTTATTAAAAGTTGGATTTCTGCTGGAATAACTATGGAATATGTGAAGGGTTTAAAAATTACTATTTTTCTCAAGAAAATGCTTCTTGAAGTTTTTAAAAAGTTGTCAATAGATAGAGAGCTTGTCCACAAGGGTAAAGGCCATGATTGGCCTGAGAAAACTTCAGTTTATTAGTTTAGGCACCAAAGCAACATAGCACTGACTATGCCATGTTATCATACCATTCCACCAAGACAAGAAGCCTTGAAAATTATTGTGCTTTATGTACCCTAAGGTTTTTCTTAGTTTTTAATACTTTTCAGGAAAAAAAAAAAAAAAAAAAAGTTGATTGCCAGGGAAAAGAATTAATAGAATTTTAAACAGCAGCAATATTTATCTCATGGTTTTTGGTCTGTGGGGGCTCTTACTAAAGGCAAGTAAGTAATGAAGAGCCAAAAAATCCCAATTATTTTTATAATGTTTTTTAGTTTGCTTACTGTTTGCAATGAATTTCAGGTGTCCTTGAATCCGTATGAGCACAGCTGGCTAAAATAGCAACCCATTTCTTGATTAATGCAGACAACAGTGCAAGGCTAGAGGGTAATCCCAAAGTTCCTTGCATATCCCTCATCTTACCTTTCATCTGCTGATGCACAGTGGTGGCCCTAGTGCATTTTAGCCAAAGAAGACAGCCAAGGCTGAAATTGCCAAGTCCCCCTGTGATAAAACGACTAAACAGCCTAAACTGTCTAGCCATGGAGCAGCAGGGCCCTGGAAACCAGCAGAATTTTTTGTCTTGCCTCACCTTCCCTTACTCTGAGCTCTCTGAGGGTTATGGAAAATATCTCAAGGCAATCAGCCACATAAAGATTTTGGAACACAGTCACAGAATCATTACTGTCACTATTTCCTAAACCATTTGCAGCTTGACAACACTCCTACAGTATCTATAACTACACTTAAGTATGTGCAAACTCATAAAGTTTCTTTTACATGGCTGTCATTGCTGACTTTAGGAAAAGGCCTTCATAATCTAAAAGACCCTTCCAATAACAACGTCACAGCTTCTTACTCCATAATGAAAGCTTCTTATATGTAACACAGGCATTTGAAAGCTGAAGTACGTTAAATGTCTATATTCACCTGTGTATCTACCACAAAATCTATGGTAAACATGCTAGTATGTGAAAATTCACATTTCTGTCTGAAAAGTAGGCTGTTGGGATGCAAATGGAAAAGGCAGCAGTAAGTTCTTATGTTTTTCTCCGTTATTTACTATTTCTCACTCTTTTTTGAAAAGCTTTTCACGTACAAATCTCATACAGTCCTTACCCAAAATCAGTGATGAATGTACAATAGTGTATAAGTGTGAGAATGTACAATAGCTAAATCTGTCCATGCTTGCAAGTTGAGCTGTGTTACTATGACAATTAGACAATCATTTCTTAAAGAAATCAGGATTTTTTTTTCTGAATCAGTAATTTCCAGTTTCTTTTGAAGTGTGATCACTGCTTGAAAACCAGCACTTTTCATAGAACACAAGTTCGTGTACTACCAGCACATACCTACTACGAATTAACCATGCCGTTCTTGACCACAAACCTATAAATCAAAACAGCCAAGTTTCGCATAAAGCTGGCATTTCGAGTTCAAATAAAAAGAACCCTGCAGTCCTCTAAATTCAGGCTGACAGGTCTTTCTTAGTTGTGTGCTGGTATAAAAACAATTATCAGATATTACACAGAAGAATTCAAATGAAATTTAACATCGCATCTTAAACTGTCAAAGTCATGGTTTCTGTACAAAAACCTGCTTAGGCATTTGTGAACTTTTTGTTTTTACAACATGATTCTCATGAGAAGTTCAAAGCCAAAACCAAATTTTGTCATCAACTACATTGTTTTGTTTTGCATGCCATATTAGCTTCAGTTGACAGTAAGCAGTCTAGCAATTTTTCCTTTGTGTTCCCGTGAAAACAGTGCACTATGAACTGCATCAAGGAAGCAGAGGTCCATTGTGAAACCTGGTGATGAAAACATGCACAAACTGCATAACTAGATATTTCTCATTGCTACATTGAGCTAGCACATGTTCCTCAGCTGTGGATTCCCTATAACTCAATAGGTTTGTAAAGGGACTTTTTAAACTGAACAGTTTGAGAATTCGTTTGGGGAGTAGGGGAGAGTAATCAATTATTTTTAAAATGCTATCAATTACAATGCACAAAGTATCATTTCAGGGTTTCCTCTTTTTTTTTTTTTTAACTGGAATACTATTCAGATTTTGCATCTGTGAAGTGTAAAGGGCATTCCCCAGTAAAGTATGCTATTATGTGTTACCATTCCTGGCTGAACCATTCTCAGTTCTGTTAGTTTTTATGTCCCATCACTAAACCCAAGCACATGGTTCAGCTTGTACTTCCATGCACCTGTCACCAGATTGCTTAAAGACGATTAAGGGTACATTTAGATGCCCTTAGTATTTCAATACTCTATTTACTAGGGTGCTATTAAGAAGCCAACCTAATACATAAAGTTTGAGCTTAATTTCTGTCTAAATTTATTAATTATCCTGTGTGTGTTGAACATACTGCAGAGGATGACTACAGCACACAGCAGTGCTGCAGGATTAACAGGTGAATTCACAATCTAGAAGTATGAATCAAAAAGGTCAAATCAAAAATGCAATGAAATTTTGCTATTTAAGAATATTCCCTCCTGAACAGCTCAATACAAGAACAATATATCCATAACAATAAAAATAATGGTGTTGGATGGTGGAGTAAGCACTTGGTGGGCATTCTTTAAGAAAGGAGTGATGTCTAGCAAATCATGGATTAGACAGGAGCAGTAAGAAGAAAAACCCTGAACATGAGACAAAATAGCACAGCCAAATTTGCACATAAATTACTCAATATTAGTTTCCCTGAGGACAAAAATAGGACAGAATAGCTGGTGATTTCAGGCTCACTTCAAGCAATTTTTTTTTTTTCATTTTTTAACAAAAGGGATCAGGATGTTTCTTTTGCAAAACACTGAACAAATATTTAAAGCTAAGTGACTATTTTTCAAGGATTTTGCTTTCTCAATCGTAGTATTGTTGAAAAAACCACTTCAGTGCCAAAGAATATATCAAAAAACATCAATGCACCTCTAAGTGCCAGCAAGTTGTGACCCCACCTCTGTTACTGTATTTTTGATAGGCAAAACCAAACTTAAAATATTTCAGAAGTATAGAGGCAAGAAAAAGGATGAATGATGATCTGGCTTACTATCATGAAGACAAATATTAATTCATTTTTTACTGTGTTTCCTACCATGCATTTTATATTATATTGCACACTATGTTAATATATAGAACGCTTGTGCATGTGTATTACTTTATGTGTTCAATAAATATATGTGTATTTTTTTTTGTTTATATATACATGAACACATAGCTATTAATTCCATTTCTAAATTAATGTCTGAATCCTCTATTTTCCCCACTTCTCTCTTTTAAATAATGGACAAAAGTGGAATTGCATGACAAATAACATTCTTTCGTATTCATTTCCGTGGGGAGTAAATAGGCATGAATGACCTTCTAGTCTTGACCTTTGATTTTTTAAATGTTTCTTGGCACTTTAACAAATGGTTCAGCACACTTCAACTGAAAGGGAAGAAGATGTCAGTGACTTGATGGATGCTTTTTACTATAACTGTGCGTAGAAATTATACATTTAGCACCATACATGGTGCTAAAGACATACATCTCCTTATTTTTTAATACTACTCCTGAATATTGAATTGGTAGAATATATTGCCAAGAATACAGATTTCAAACAGAAATAGTTAACAGTAATGTTAAAATTTCTGAAAAGACACATAGAATTTTCCCTGAAAAGTTAATAATGAAGGAAATCTGAAAAGATTTTGTTCCTAAATCTGTATTGGAATTTGCTCTTAGTCTTGGATACAAAAATGTGTCAGTTTCCTGATAATGTTAGGGAATACATGTTATGCTGCAACATTCAAATAACTTCATACTGATGACAACATGAAACAGTTATTGACAGAAAGGGCGATCTAGAAAGAAGTGTCATTAAGCTTGTATGCACTAAATCATATTTAAAAAAAATATGACATAAGCTACTGGTTAAAAGACATATTTTTGGAGTGGGGAAGAGGGGTTTTGATTTTTTTGTGGAAGGAACCTCTGGTAGTTGGAAGCATTTCCTTTATCTTAGATCCAAGCTTCATTTAATATTTAATCCACTGTTTTTTTCCCACATCCTTTTGCAACTAGCACATGCTAACGGGAGATGACAGACAGACTTACATAAGTCACTTGGGGACAGCTCCAAAATAAACTTTGATGCCTTAAATTAGATGCCACTACAACAAACCATACTCAACAATCCCTCAGAGATGTCTATGCCATTTTTTTTTTCCTTTTTGACCTGAAACCACATCCGCCATTATGTCTTTTGGCATTGATACCTTTGAAATTTCTCATCTTTCTATCAGGTAACTCATTAATTTCCACAAATAAAATAAATACAGGACTTCTGTGACAATGATATTTTACTAGAATAAAAGATTGAGCCTTCCAGTATTGTCAAACCAGTATTAGTATGCAAAGCACACAAAGAGGCCTGATAGAATGACCAAATTTACAAGTGAAAGTTGACTCTATTTCTTTGCTACAGAAGAAATGGTACGTTCTCTGCTCACTTCCCTGCTGCTCTCTACCAAAAAAGTCTTCATACAAGTTCGTTCTCTCTTTTTGTCCCTTGTTTAGTCAGTTCTATCTGTGCAAGGCAAGCACAGGCAGATAAGAGCGCTAGCAAACCACCATGGTGACCCATTAGTGACACGCCGTTGACAAAGAGAGCATGAGGTACTATTACACATAAGTGTTCTACGAAAGTCACTCCTATGGTGTTCTTTCACATTTGCATTCTGTTCTCAGTTCATAGGACCCAATGCAAGGCTGCAACACATTCCAAATGCACTGTAAAACCACACATGGACAGAGACTGGCATTTTCAAAGAAGGCCCCATTTCTAGAGGTAAAATACCCCAACTTACCCATTTTCCTGCTATATTGCCAAAGTAAGATAGGCACACAGCTACACACATCACAGGTTTACATCCAGAAACACACCTTCTTTACCATTCTTTGCATTCTGCTGCTTGTGGAAAGGACTACCTTAGCTTGCCCTTCAGTGCTGTCCACTTTCTCCTTTCAACTCTACTCACAAGCACTGTGACTATTTCTAATTTCCTGTTGAACTATAAATATTGTATTTTGGAACTTTTTGACACTTTTTTCTTATTTCCTTTGCTGGCCTGTTCCACAGCTCCCCACCCTTTCATATTTGTCTCCTAATTGTGTCCAGCCTTAAAAATATTTTTGAAAGTAGCTCCTTTTATCCAAAAGTGCATGGGTTTTTTTTCCCCTGAATATACACTCTCCACTGACCTTCCTCTCTTTTCTGTCCTTACATCTAGGTTTAAAAAAGTTTGGTCAACCCTTCTGTTGCATTCAGTGGATGAATTATTTTCAAATAAGCAGGAGTATTAAAACACTGCAGGAGTATTATCATGGCAATTCTCAGATGAGAACATGCAAATTCTTTCATTCTCTTATTCTAACTTTTTCAGATTGACAACCTGTTTTGATCTTTCCAACATGAACATAAACAGTGTACTTTCAGATTACAGAAATATTTTGCAAATTCTCCCACGTTAACACAGAGGTTTTTACTTTCAATATGTAGGATTTCCTAACCATAACAGTGTAAAAACCTTTGTAACTCTTTTCTATTTGGTAAATTAATTTGCTAACCTGAAGTTTTGAATTTCCAAACTACTAAAAAAATGGTGGCATAGGGATTGAGAGATAAAATAAGTGGGGAAAAATATATTTTCCACTTTGATCAGGAGAGAAAAAGACACAAGACCTTTGTCTCCATGGCCTCACTGTAACTTTAGTTCAATGGGATTCCAAGGAATATGGGAAGACTTATTAATCCCCCAAGGCCTGTAAACTGGCTGTTTTTCCCTTTTTCAGCTTCTCTTGTAGGCAGGGTTCTTCATTTTCTACAATTCTCTCAAGAGCTGAGGCAGTGGAATTTTAGGCTTCAGTCTTAATAAAGGAATTCTTCTCCCTTGGGTATGCAGCAGTGGGAAAAGGTATAAGAAAGTTCAAATTCAAAACAAATAGATTCATTTCACATCTTTTTTGATTTTTATCTAGTTCAGGTGACTGGAGAACACTGACAGTTAATTCAATAACATGGCATCAGTACAAGAATAAGTGTATTTCTGATATTAAGGTGTATACTATCTCACTAATGGATTTTAATTTAAAATGACAATTTACTTCCACACTGCCAAAGTATATTGAAAAGATTTATTTATACACCTAATGAACCATAACGTAGAGAAATATAAAGTAATATATTACTCTGTGGAGCTCCTATGAGTTCCACATTCCTGTCTAATTTTTACTCTACTAAATGGTAATTAATTCTTGTCATTTACTTTGACAGCTTTCTGTCAGACTGCCAGGTGTAATCTGCAAAATACACAGAAAAGCTGCAACATTGAGATTCATACCACTCTACATGTAAAACATTAAAGTAAAAAAACTGAAAATCTATTTGATTTATGACGAAAAATGCAAAAGTACAGGGTTTTTTTTCCCCATGGACTCATGCCTAGATTAAACTGATTTGGACACATAAATGGCAGTGGTTTTATTAGGCAGATCCAAGAAAATGCAATCTTCAAGAGGCTCAAGTTCAGTGGCTATCATTCTGTGCTAGAAATTAGCTGTACACATAAAACTGCAAGCACATTTCTTTACCAAACGTAGCAAAATTCTTATTTGGCTATCCGGTTAATGCTTAGTCATTGGCTATCAACTGCACAACTTACAACATACAATTAGTCTTCCTTATTGTGTCTAGTAGCTATAAATTGTACCTCAAAGGAACTTGCAGAGTGTCTATATACTTCATCATGACATTTCACTTAAAAAACCCAACTCAGTAAGTGTATACGGCCGCATTATTTCCTCTTCAGAAAATCTGGTCTAATTTATGTGAACATAATCCAACTCCCTGCTCAAATCTTCCATCAGATGGCTCCATCAGGAAGCCTGAATTTGTCTCAGTGGTGATGTAAAATTTTTCAGTCTGGAAACACTGGTTTAACACCTCTGCTTGAGGCCATGATTCTGAGCATGAAAGGTCTGTGCCCCTGGGCTGTTATCTACAACTCTTTTCTGTCCTCCCAACATAAATTCAGCCACATGCTTCTCTCTGAGCAGCTAGTTTCCATTTCTAGTCCTGTACAGAGATCCACAGGTTCATTATAACAATGCTCTCTAATACTATTTGAAGGATTCCCCAATGATTTCCAGGACAAACTGTACTGTGTAATTGCTTTCAGGGTTTCTCCCTCTCAGCCACCACAACACATCTGCTGCATGGCCCAGGACAGGGCCCTCAGAGAGGTCACATTAATAATGTATCTTTGGCTGAAAATCACCTACTAACAGCACTAACAGTGCCTATTAACCTGCAATTCGGCAATTAATTTAGGGTAGACTTGTCAGTTTACTATTTCAACAAAGTCAACTTCTGCAGCTGAAATTAGGATTAGGGTTTCAGTAAGTGAAGGATTATAAGAAAGCCTCAACTGCCTTTTCTCTTACGAGTTTACAACCCATAATGACAAACGAGCTCACAGATAAGAGAGACAATTGTGAGGGACGCTTGTACCACAGTCTGCCTTGAGCCAGCAGCCATCTCAAGGGGTTTTTTGGCCAACACTAACACACTGGTTCCTGTCTTTCAGAAGCCCTCAAATAAGCAGATCCTGAGAGAGGATGTGAGGGAGTCATTAGTAAATAATAAGTTAAGAAGTCAGTTCAGCAAATGAGAGTAGTAACAAGATAGACACTTAAACCATCAGGCATAGGCTCAAGATTCACTTTCCCAATGAAATGGGAGGTGATGGGAGACAACTCCATGCAGTCAGGACCATGGAGGAAAGTGGGAATTTGCATGGAAGATCTGAAGATTAAGACAAGAAGTTTGAACTCACTAAGTTCGGAGTTGGTGAAAGTTCAAGAAAAATGTGGGATGATCACAAATCATCTGTCAGGCATGACAGATGTAGCATCATGTAGCATTTTCTTCCCTTTGAAGAAAAAGAAATTGGAATTTTTTTTTATCCAGATTGGGGACTTAAGTTTGTGGGACCACAAGTATGAAGGCTCATCCAGCTAATGACAAGGACATTTTTTTCCCCTCTCACATTCTCCGTTTCATCTTCTGAAAAATAAGCCTATCAAGACAACAAGAAATTAGTACGAAATTGTATACACTTTCCAGCTGAAAATATTTGCTCAACATGTGTGATTACAATCATCCTTGTCTCAATACATTACTTTTGTAGGGGTTATTTGATTATGACCCTTCTTGGTCCAGATTCACTAAAGTTGGTTATACACAGTATAGATAAGTATGGAGCAGATAAATATGCTTCATGAGGCAGGGAGGATTCCTGATAGTAAAAAGTAAAGCAGAAATGACCATACCCATTAATGAAATTCCTAATATAACAACAAATTATTTCCCTGGATATTACGCTTCATTCATCTGAAACAACTGGGAGTTATCCAGAACTAGTCAGGGTCAGAATCTAGGTTCTACTGAGTTTAAGCACTGTGCAGCCTTTAAGTTCATTTAAATTTAGTTTTTGTCTCAGCTTGGAAATAGCGGAGGATAGGGGAATTTCAGAGTTCTTGTCTGACTTGGCCCACTTAATCCCTTAATTGGATATTGAATTCTCTAAGTATAAAACCAGAAACTGTACATGCTTCTCAAAAAAAAAAAAAAAAAACCACACATGGAAAAAGATGTGTGTGTGTAGAATTGACAAAAGTCAGGGGACTTAACTCTAGAAAATAATTTTAAAGTACAGAAAAGCATTCACAAAGAGTTTTGCTCATTTTTTTAGTAGAAAATAGAATCCAGAAATACTTAGCTATATTATTTTATGTTAACACAGACGACACAGCTGAAAACATTTAATGAGTTTCCCAATATTTATTTCAAAGCAGTATTTTACAGCTTGAAATGAATACCAGTGCTGGCAGGTGTCAAGACTCAATAGCAATTTACTTTCAGAGTAGCGATGCAAATTACACACTTGAATTTTACAAAGAAAAGTACAGCAGTAAAATATGTAGTGACAGTAGTATGAAGTCTGTAAGAAGTGTAACAGCTCAGCTTCCTGATATATGTGGTTCACCCAGCAAAACAAAACTTTTGTGACTAGCACTGACTGCAGAGTGTATTTAAATGTAGATCCAGGATTCAACATTGTAATTGCTTAAAAGCTCACTATGTTCCAGAGCCTAAATATTTTGCTCTGGTTCAGCATTTCTCTACATTCTTTTTACTAAATTGAACACTGAATAGGAAATCTTCCAACCACAGCACAAGTTTGCTCACTCCCAAAATAGTAAACAGAAATCATTAAAACACATAATACCCTTAGTTATTTTATATCAGTGTTGAGAGAAAATTAAAGCCTCATTTAAGACTAAAAACCAGTAGAAAAGTTAGAAGCCTGTGTCATTATTAATAGCATTTTTAATAAAAAAGAATAATTATTTGGGGTTTTTATTTGAAATGCAATTATATATATACTTGCTCTGAAAAAGTAGCAAGCCTATACAAGTTATTTGAAATTTGTAAAAATGTGCTACTAACCCTAAACAAAAAATAGAAACCACAGACACAGCATGATTAAAATCCTACGGCAACTAGGGATGATCTGAAACTGAATTCAGACATATAAAATCTTCTTCATAGGCAGAGGAAATTTTTGGCATTTCAGACCAGTACAGTAACTACCCTGCATAAAGGCTCAGGTTAGCAGAAAGGAAAATACAAACTACAATCCAGCGAAGATTTAAAACACATGCTTAACTTCATGCACCTAAATAGTCCCATTAACGTGAAGTTAAGCATGTGTGCATGTTTTTGTAGGATCATACTCAAGTGATACCCCTTTGATGAATGTTTCTTCCTGTGTTAGCAGGGAATGGTGTTTGATCAGACCAGCATGGGGTTAAGCACCCTTTATCTTTCTGTTCTCCACTTAGAGGACCCTACCATGTTGGTGAGTGTGAGGATGAGAGGCAACATCCAGCCCTGAAGCTATACAAATTCTGGTTATTTTAAGAGGAATCTCTAACACAGCTGAAACTAGAGGTCCAGTTGTAGGATTTGTATCCTGTGAATTCCTGAGCTGCTCCAGGTTGCAGAAAAATTCCTGACAAAATGTCCTAAATTTTTTTCATAAATTATATCTAGCGATTAACATAGAAGTACCTCTGCTGATCTCCATATTAATCTTGTTGTGCTAGGAATACACCAATCATTTTAATCTCTTATCCACTCTCACTACGATAAGAGGCCCATTTGTGTATATACTCACACAATTTTTTTTGCAGTCTGGATTTTAATTTCGACGGCAGTGATAGCAAAATAGCTGCATAATATCTCACACTGAACAATTGCGAGGCTAAGCTGAGGTCTAATTATACATGTCTGACTTGAAGTTTCTTTAGGCATGTTCACCGCAGTAACACAAGTACAGCCATGTGCATGGCAAGAGCAGTGTGTCACAATAGGCAACGGAGTTTTGTGCAGAAAAAGAACAACAAACCAAGGATGCAAGGAACTGGTTTCCTTCAACAGTGTAACTTCCAGTTGCTTAAGGCCCTCTGATAGGGTAATTCTAGAGCCTCTCTGCTACCAGAGTAATCATACCTAATACATGCATTAGAATGTGGGCATTCTTGGATTCCTTTTCCATTCAGTTAAACCAACACAAAGAAAGATTCTGTCATTTGCCCAAGGAGCCACTAATTTAGCAATAAGCAGGAATGGATCTTCCAAGTTCCCATTCTCATTTTAGAAGCAGTTAAGGAGGTTGCATTTTTTTCTCATCATTCCTTGAAAATATACTTTGCTACACTTCTTTCAAGCAGAAGTTTATAACTGCATATAACTACTGCATTATGGACTGCTCTAGATAGACACATAGCTTGACTGTATATGCCACAAAGAGATAACCACACGTGCTTCCTAAAATGAAGAAGAATTCAAAACATATGCATTCTAACAGGATAGAATATAAAAGAAAATGTAACAAAAGGACAAAAGGAATCCACCCTAGATGCTTTGGTCAAGAAAACAAACTGAGGATTATTAATGGCTGTATTTTACTCAGTCAGTGGCTGAGTAAAATCTTATCAGAAGCTAAACTGATTCAGAATAGAAAGCTGAGAATTTGTCTGGAAAAAAAAAGGCCAAAAAACCTTTTTCTTAAATGCTGTTTTAATATTCCATATATTGTTTTAACAAAAAGTAGATTTGGATATATTTAAGTAAAGAATTGCATTAAAACTAACAACTGAATCATTATGCATAACTTAAGATGTAGCACCCCTGAATTCTGGTTTGGGATTGCTTTGCATATTCCTAATTTTAGCGTTAACAACCCTTCCAGTTTTTATTATCATCTTGTTATTTCCATTTTTCCTTCTTGATGTTATGGTGACTAAAAATATGTGACTAGAAAATAGTAGCCTTTCATACTTCAATCCCCTGACTTCCCCTGGGGGAGTGGATTACTGCATCATAATACTGGTATCTTTTAGTTAATGCCGTGGGCTTCATTCAACTTCAAAGCAAAGATATTAAAGGCTCGTTTTCCACTACAAGGCAGGTGTATTTTTATTAGCTCTTTCTCAAAATTGCTATGACTTCACTTGTGGATACCCCGCCAACAGCCATTATTGAAAGCTGGACCATAATTGCTACGGAACATGCAACGTCTGAAGCACTAAACCAGTGTTACTGCAATCCTCCAACGATTGACTGAAACCAAGTGTTACATCATTAAAGCTGAATTACAACACACCCATGGCGTGTTTTCCATGTGTGCTATTTTAAACAATAGTAGAGAAAAACCTGGCTATAAATTCACAGATCCCCAATTTGTTCAAAATCCATGAACAATGAGGGCTGTCTGACAGGCTCTGTTGGCTCTATTTTAGTCAGAAATGTCACGCACCATAATTAAATGTCTGTTTGGCTTTTATTGGAGATGGAAATGCTAGCTTTAGTTATAAATTTAAACAACCTGTCACAAGGGGAGACTCCACATTTATATAGTTTAGTAAAGTTTAGCAATTGTAATTGCTCCAGGAAAGACAAATAAACTAATGGAAACTATTCTATTTTTTAATTGGCTTTGCATCACAAAAAAAAAAAGCTAATGGTATTATGGTATAGCTTTCATCTGGTTTGAACAGAGTTCTTTGCTTTGGTAGATAGTTGTCACACTAGTACTTTCCAATGCTTAATTTTCATGCAGAAATTAATTGAAGACTACAGTGATCACAGCTTCTAGCTTAGGAGAAGATGCCACTGTGAAGAGGCAACAAAATACAATCAATATTCCAGAAAAATGTTTAGTTCAATTCTGCACTGTTCACCCTGATGTTGTCCAAGTGGAAATATTTTGCCGTCACCTTGGTATGCAGAGACTATTATACTTTAAGCAAATCCTTCAATTTTTCTACTCAGCTTCAGAAATTTTACAGTGCCCAGATTCCAGTGGAAAATATTTGATCACTCATATGCTTGGATAGAAATTTGTCACCTGGAATAGAAATCAGGATATACCTGCCAGCATCCTTATGCAGACAGGCTCTGCAAATATATACTAGGCAAGATCTCTGCCAAATAACTTGTGTCTGGCCAATACCGCCTTTCAAATAGTCTGTGAATGCCAGTTGCCAATAAAGATTCATTATACCACGCATAGTTAAATATTATTTTAGCTTTTGCATCTACAGTTTTAAACTTACACAGTAGCAATTCATTTGCTCTCCACATACTACCTGTCTGCAAGTTTCTGTGCAGTAGCCAATCACAATATTCACACTTCTCACTAGTGCCTAAACACTATACGTCTTTTACTTAAAATAGATCAGTCAGATGTAAACATTTCCAAATTATGTTTTTCACTCACACACAAAGTATGTACTATAGCTATTTTAATGATATTTTAAATAGCAATATCAAATGCAAAACTTTACAGTAGATGTTATAATTATCTGAGACTTTCCCCACTGCACTGCTTTTCAAGAAGCTAATAATTTCTTCTGGGTTCTATCATCTATTTAAATGTACATGAATGTGCAATGTCTTCTACTCCTGAAAATATATACATATATTAAATTAATGCAAAAAAAAAACCCCAGTAGTGATCACAGTGAAAAAAAATCATAGTGAAACTTTAGAGCCATTCCCTCAGGTGTGGTACATAATCCAGAGTAGTCCCAAATCATACAGAGAGTTAAAGTTGTTAAAAAATGAAAACATTTTCAAAGGGAGTGTGTACCACTTTCACCATAAATACTTGACTATACATCTTCATTCTCTCTCTCTTAGAAAAGCCCAATAACTCAGATTATCTCACTTCAGGATGCTATTTACTTTTTCAAAATTGCACCAAACTTGCTGTTATGAAACTTCTCAAGCATTTGTGTTGATTTGATTTTAACTTTATTTTTACCCGTTTTCACCTATTAGAACTACATGAGAACAGTCCAGTGAACAGATATTAACTTTTGATTCCTAGAAACATGTGATAGCAATACCATTTATAATTATAATAATAAAAATCTTTTTTTCCATAACATTTTTTATTTACCTGATAAACCATGTTGCTTGGTCTCTTCCTTCCTTTCATTGTATTACATCCTTTCACACAACTTCATCACTATTTTTCTTCACTCCTTCCCATCACAGAGTCTTCCAGTGTCCTTGTGTTTCACTAGCACTTCAGTTATTTGAAGTTCTCTCCTGAAACCTTTCTTTACTGTTGCTTATACATTACTTCAGATTTTCTATGGAATGAATTACTTCCTTCTTTCTGGAAATGTTTTTAAATACTAAGGTTTATTTCAGAGGGCCCTTTTCCATATGAAGAGAGCTAATAACATTTTGCACAGACTAAATGGAAGCATCTATATGTTTTTGCATGCACCAGTCAGAACAGTTAATGGCAAAGATTTAAACCCTATTTAGTACCCTCATCTTTAATTCTTCTGGCCATTGATATGTCATAAACACTGTTTACTGATTTCTCAACACTACTTCAATTCATTCCTGCCCTTGCAGAAGACACTGGTGGCTGAACAATCACTGTCTCCCAGATGAATCCTCTCTGACAACAGTAAAGTCTGTTTGCTGTGCTAGAGCACTCTACTGCCGCATGACCAGGGATCACATTTGGTCCCTGTTTCCAGAAAATTTAATTTTCATGTATTCAAAAAAACAAACAAAAAAAAAGTCTCACCACCATGAACAAAGGGATAAATCTATTCTTATGTTGTGTATCTGAACAGTTTTCTTTAATTAAATATATTTCTATCATTTTTTCTTTTATTCAAAAAGATCTAGTTGTAGATCTTGTATAAAGTTTATTTTAAGCCATTATGAAGGGCTCAGTAACATCAAGTTTTTATGCCTTCTTGTATAGCTCAGAAACACCATTCTTGTGCAAGCTTTCTTCTTGTTCTGTGCTTCTCTAGATATTAGTAATCCCAGCACAAATTCTATCACCTCTATGCAGATCCCACTCTTTTCTTCAAGTCTCATCCCCTCACCCCACCAGAGAAATTCCATCTATCCCAGTATCGTGCGTTTGAATGTTAGCTTGGGTTAAATATACTTTCAATTATTTATCTCCTCTATTTCCAAATAAATCTTACCTCCTTTTCCCATAATTCTAGATATCATTACTGTTTATATGTCATCTTCAAATTCCTCCTCTCCCCATATCCACACGCACAAATTATTTTCTAACACACCAGAGATAATTAGTCTTATTCATTCATGCATCTAGGATTGTTATCTGAGCCCTTATCTCCTCATATCTCCAACGTAGCAATTCTCTCTGCCAAAACCTTGACACCTCCCTGATGCTCACCCAGAGTGCTACTGAAATAAACGAGTCTCATACTGTCCCTTTGGATAAGTGATTACTTTCTATGTATATTTCCATTAGCTCCCTTTTCAAAAGTAAGATAGTTTTCAACATTTTAAGGATCTTTTCAGCACACCTCTCTTCCCTGAGCTACTTCTGGTATCTTTCATTATGAACATGCTCAATTTTCAGACAAATGCTTTGTGATTGGCCCTAATATTTATCTATTTTCATCTGCTGCCTTTCATCTCATGCTTACATTGCACATGCCTGGAAACAGGACTAATGCTTTGTTGTGGGACTTGACAGTACCTTGTACAACTTTTAGAATGCCTGGATGCCAACTAGTTTGACTTCAGAGTCAATAAAGGAAATATTTATTCTTAAGTAGCACATTGCAAGCAGTGAACGTAGTGATGAAGTGCTTTGCTACTTGCAGACCAGCCTCTCACTAGTACATTAAAATCCTAATTTACTACTGTAGAGTCAACGGACAACATGATGCTTCAGGACCTCCTCAATACAGCAAAGGTCAAAACCACGCAAACGTTTTAAATGAGATTCCTAAAGCGCTAAATAAACAATTGAAAAGTATTTTCCTCTTTAAATATCTTGAATCAGAAGTAATAAAAAATTTCATATTTGGAAAGCACTTTTTAAACCACATTGGTCAGAAGAACATCTTGGAGGCATTCCTCTTTGCATGTAATAAGACATGTAAGGTAAATATAATTGTTTGCCCTGCTGGAGAAATTTGTTTACATTGACGACTCCACAGTTTTTTTTCAATTATCTTACCAGGGAGGGTAAATAAAACTATGAAAGCAAGTGACTAAACTACCAAATTTCATCTCTTAACAAGGCAATCTATTCTTCTGGTCAGCAACATACTTCAAAGTGAATATTCAACCAGAATTTTTCAATTTTTTCGCTCCCATTAAAATAAAACAATGAGGTGTTTCATGTGTTTCATGTAATGCTAAGTGTTATTTTTAAATTAAGCAGTAAGAAAATTCTGGAGCTCTGGCGAGCTGGCATTACTTAAAAATTCCTGTATATGAATAGTTACACGTGCATAATTATATAATTGCACTTGATGGCAGCAATAGCACATAGAGAAGACTATTAATAGTATGTAAAATCTGCAGAAATCTCGTGAGGACAAATATCCTCCAGAAGTACGAAAAGGTGGCTCTTGGTACAGAATATATTTTAGTTTTACCTTTCAGTATGACAATTACCATGAAAGAAAGGATCAAAGGCAAATGGCACAGCTGGCAGCTTGAGAATAATTTAAGAGGTGTACTGGCAATAGCTTTTTGGTTTCAGTGAGATGGACTGCATTAGCTGTAATAAGGAAACGATGGTGGAGAAAAGTCATACAGCATTCTTGCCTGGCATTAGTACAACATTAGCTGAACCTGCAATTTTGATGACTTCATAAAAATTTCAAGGAAGAAAACTTATGGTAATGAATATTAACAATAGCAATGTCTCCTCTGTAATTCAGGACAGAAAATCCAACACCACCTTTAGGCTTAAATCACTGATTCAGGAACTCATGACCACTGAGGAAATAAGGTTAGGATGCGCCTGTATATCCAACCATGATTCCATGACCTTGTCACCAAATTACAAAGAGATAACCTGCCTGCAAGGACTTGTCTAAAGACTTTAGAAATCAGGGCATCTGGGCTGGAAAGATGTAAAATAAGTTAATTAATAACTGCAGATAATGCTGTACAAACCCAAGGCTCTTCTCTCATTTCCCATTCTCCTTGCAAAATTTGAGTTCTACAGTATTGTAGGGATGGGTTCACAAAAGCAACTTCTAATCACTCAGGTCCTTAACAAATGAAGTAATAACAGTGTTTGGGAGAATGTACATCCTCCCTGCTTTCCATCTTTATCCTAACACTCTCCCAGACTGTTACAGGTACCCTTTGGACCAGAAGTGCTCTGCATGGAATGGGAAGGGTCTGTGTCTGCCATCCCTCATGCCATTTCCTTTCCACTTTTAACCTATCCAAAAAACAATAATGTTGCATTTAATAATAAACTTGATAGGCATTGATTTTCACATCCTTCCCCCAAAGGAGACCACACTTTGGACTAAAGGCACAACTCCTGTCTGAGTTTTCCTTCAAACAGGTAGACATTCAGCAGAATTTTGAAGGGTATCAAGCCTAGCTTGTTTCTTAGAAATTGAGCTAACAACATGATTCCCCTTCAGTGAACACTGAGAAGTGTTAGCAGAGAAAGTTTCCAGCTGCCTACAGCACTCTGTGAAAGCTCAGTTTCTCACAGAAACGATGAAAACCAGTGCTACAGTTCTGTAAGCAAACTTTCTCTATCTTGCACCTGCAGCTGTTGTGTAGTATTGTTATGATACTGTCTAAGAAAAATATTCTAAAAGGTTTTAGCCAACCGGTACGGGAGGCAGATGGTCGGTGACCAATGACCTTATGCCATGCTGGCGACCCAAGTCATATAAACTGATTTATAATTAAATAAAAGAGTCATTATTTCTCCTGAACTTGTCGTGCTATTCTTCGTCGTCAATGCCACTCACAGCGACACCTTTCAATAACACTTTTCCAAAGATTATTTACATTCCAAAGACTCTGTCTAAGCCAAGAGGCAAACACTTTTCCACACATGTATAGTTCTGAAAAGCAGAATCTCTGCCACCAAATCTATTATGGGTTCTCTGAAATTATTGGCATATATGCCCAAACATGCTCCTGTGTAGAGTTTATTAGTATGGATTACTACACAAAGCAAAATAAAATAATAAAGATCATGCAATTTAGTCTCAAAAAAAGATCAAAATAAAACAGTAGAGGATGCAAAATTGTTGGGCAGATTTTATTTGGACTGTCCAGGAAAAATGGACCAGTTTTGCCTGCATGCTGCTTTCACAGCTATTATTTTCGTTACTTTTGCAACCTGATGCTTTTGATTTTTATTTGATGCTAATAAGTTCTGAAAGCCAGAGAGCTTGCAAAGCCAAAAAAATAAACCTGGATCCACTAAAGAACCTGTTTTCCTCCTTCTTAACTCTCCATTAGCCAGGAGTTCACTGGAATGAGCAGATTTGATTCATTTAGTGATTGAGACTTTTTGTAAGAGCTTCGCAGAAATTAGCAATTATTTAGAAGGTGATAAATAGTCCAATAAGAGACTTGAAAACACCGAGTTGTGATTGCATCAATTTATAAAAAAAATTAAGGCTATATAAAAATATTGGTTCTACCACTATTCTTAATCAGATTACTCTAGAATTCTTCATCTCTTTCAAGTGAACTACCCTTGAGTAATGTATAATGACAGAAAGAAAATCAGAGTGTGAAAAAGAAGACCTGAATACAAGGCACTAATGCTCTACCAATACCCAGGACTGTGTTAAAACTAGACAGTGTTTGCTATTTCAAATATCCAGTTTCCCTCTGTTAATGAAAAGCTTCTTACTTCCAACAGCAAGATCCTCAGATAGCCACTTAGACGAAACACTCACTTATCTCTCTGTGCTCTTAGAAGTAGAGATGGGACAACTAAAACAAAGAATTTCTTTTCTTGAAATGTGTTATTTCAAGATTAATGAACTCACAGCAAGTGGAAAATTTGGGACTTTATTTTAAACTGAGAAGTTTGAGTGAGATGCTTTTCTTGCAGACTATAATTTGTTCTGCTATTTGACTGTTCTTATTTTATAATAGTGAGGTGAAAAAAAAAAACCAAAGTGAAATAAAAGTGTATCAACTCAGGTAGAATGAAACATTCTAAGTACCTTCAACCTCCCACTTGTTTGTGTTTGTCTTAACATTTTGTAAAAGAAGTGATTTCCAATTTTTGTGGACCTCAGAATATTTTATACATTTTATTTTATTTTGATTTGGTTAGAAAACTAGAAAACAAAGTTTTCCCTACTCCTCTCCATTTTCCTTTACTATCTTTTTATTTCTCACGCATAGGGAAAAAAAAAAGAAAAGCAAAAGCAATAAAAGGGAAGAAAAGGAGAAAGGAATACTGTATCTTCTTATTTAGAAAAGTCACAACTTTTTTTCAGTGCTTGTTAAAACATATCAAAGCATATGCCATGGTTTTTTTAGTGAACTATACATTTTAGACTGCTATCCAGAGGGCTAGGCAAATTCTAGCAAGTTGTATGTCGCCCAATTTTTAAAATTTATGAAGTTCTTCTCAGTTGTTGGTATCTCAGTAACACATTTTTAGGTCCAGTTCACAAGTCTGACAGATGAATTCCCGCTTTTCACACATTTTATGGTATGAGGATGCAGTTTAATACGCCTCAGATAACCCCAGGAGCTAATTACCATCCATGCACATAGTATGGAAGATACATTTGGAATGGATTCAGTTTCAGGCAACACTTTCATTAGAAGCAAAGATGGCTCAAAAAGATATTAGAATTATATTCCTGAACACTTCTCATCTTGTGCTAGAATGTTCTCAGCTGAAAATGACAAAACTTAAAAAAATACATATACATATAAAACCCCTGAGTTTTCTAAATGAGGCAACTGTTTAATAGGTTTCACTTCAAAGCCTGGAAAAAAAAATTGACCAGGAATTCAACCATGATGATGGCAACTCTATTCACTGCTTACATAGCGAGCAGAAGTGGGACAAGCCCTTTTATGAACGCACAATGACAGGTATCTTCCCTGAAATGTTATAAACTAACTAGGCTGGTCTCAAAAGGAAGTGGCAAGAGCTATGAAGTAGGAATAAAACAAAGCAGTTAATGGCCAGACTCTGCCTCTTAGCATCCTGCTTCACTACCACTTTTAGCTGTTTCCTAGTATCTGACCACTCTTTGAAGGCAAACTACATGAAGCCAACAACAGGAGAAATTAATAGGTCTAGAGAATTATAGTCATATGGAGATGTGCAATGAGTTCAGGTAATAGCTAAGGACAAAATATAGCATCCTTTTCTCCATAAAACAAAATCTAGGATGTTCAAACTAAAACCAGGCATCCTCAACTGTATTAGCTTCCAATCAGCAAAATAAACAACCTATTCAAACATTTCATGGTTTCCACATGAAGATAAACCAAACAACTTCTGTCAGGACAGATGTGATCACTCCCAGACTCTACTGGGGGTTGCCTTGGTTTCAAGTGATAACTAGAGCTTTACATTTACTTTTTTCTCATAACACCTATTTCCAACTTTTAAACATACAAAGTGTTTTGTGTGCTCTGCATTTGGTAATCAGTTGTTAAACACAGCATTTGCTAATCTTCTTTCATCAGGCAATTTTTATTTGGCATTGGCAGGAGAAGGAAATTTTAAAATATTCTCTTTGTGCTGCATAATACCCAAATATAAAATCAAATAAAGCAATGTTGCTTTCTCTATATTCCCTTATTCCCTGACTCTAAACATCACAGAAAACAGAACTTGTACAGGGGAATGATATACCAAGGCAGTAATAAAGAAAATAAATCACAGCACAGATAATGGCTTGATTTTATCTTAGTGATCTGTTGCCCACTTTAGACAAAAGGCACTGGCTGATTAGAATTCAGCATGCAATTGCCCAGATGTCATGAACTAGTTTTCAGTATCTGTGGTTATTTCAGGTGCTGCTAGTAGAAAAACTTTTACTCGGCTTTTCTTTCTTTGTTGTTCACAAGAAGCTTCTGAAAAAAATAGACTGAGCAAAAGATAGCATTTATGGTTTAAAAAAAAGTAATAAAACATATCATAGAACATTTTAAATTAATTTCTGCTTTCCTACACAAAGGTATTGATTTAGATTTCCATTGGACTAAATTACGGTCCAAATCTGTGTGTCATACACAGACATTCTGCTGCAGAAATGTTAAGTTTTCATAGCTGCCGTGATCTGCTCACTATTACAGAAGTGGGAAGAGACATTTATGAGAAGAAGAGTCTTATATCATTTCTCTTGCAAGATACAAATATTGAGTAACCCTGGACTGCATGTATTTTTTATATTTCGGGCTTCTCTATCTAAACCGTATGAGATAGAAATATCCGAAATATTTTAAGTAGTAGGTTGGTTCTTTGTGCCAAATCCAGATCTTTTCCACATCAAAAACAGCTTGTTTAATTAAAGCTTTTATCTCTTAAAGTTAATTCAATCCCTCTGCCTGTCATGTTGTAGATAAAATTCAGACTAAGTCATCTGTACTTGTGGTCTTAAGACATCTCTTAAGAGATACCACTCTTCTCTCTTTAGGATAATTCCCACCTGCCTGTTAAAATAGCTTTGGAGGTAAGCTACCTAGTTTTGGAAAGTAGTCTACCAATTTTGCATATCAGGCTGTGCTGACAATCATATACATGTGGGTGAGCTTGATGCGCTAAAGACAGGCCAGAGAACACACACATGCTGGCCATGCACAGTGATGTTGGAAGGCTCCCCACTCAGTGGTGTTCTACACGGCTGGGGGATACCTTCTGCATTCCTCAGACTGCATCTTCTGCTTCTGCCCACACGACTTGTGTGGATGGGGAATCTCTGCAAGTAAGACAATATCTTTCATTCAGGATACATGAACTGCCCATCTTACCCTGCCTTTGACTCTTAGACATTGCAATGTACTTTACATGACATCTTTAAATCAATTTTGAAAGTAAAATTTACGAGAGTGTAAACTGATCAATAAGCAACAGCTCTGTCAAGAGTAGGAAACATGAGTCTTCCACATCTGTGGAAAAAACAGGTATGAAACAAATTTATGTATTTGTGCATTAACAAAAAAAAAAAATCCTAGTTAATACTCGAATACTGCAACTACAGTTACACAGACAAACATCTACCCATGTGGAATATGTCAGCTGTCACTAGGAACTAATATCAGTGAAGCAATTCGCTAGTATAGAGATCTCTATCATTATCCATGTGTTATTATGATGTAGAAAAGAATGCCGTTTGACAGGGTTTTTAGCATTACTGGCTTATAGAAAAATTGCACTTTGATGTACAAACCATATCAGATCAGTAAAGATGTGTGAAATAGCACAGCTTCATTTTTGCTAAGATACCCTCAGATATACAAATGAACATTATTAATCTCATTGGCACGGCTGTTACCTTTAAAATGCAAACACTGCATACAGCTACATGCCAATCACTAAGTGATTTGGGCTGCAAAGAGTTAGAAAATAAACTTTATATCTGTGAGTGCGAGTGTTGATAGAAGAGAACACAAAAATTCAGTCAGTATATGTGAACAGGTATTTTCTATCTTCAGAGTACTACCTTTGCTTTATCTTTGACTGCATGCTTCTGATTTCCATTAAGTGTGACTACCTCCTTGTCTTGTCAAACAATTAAAGTGCCAAAAGTAATAGCAGATGCTTCTTTCATAGTTAAAACTATAGCAAGCAGACCATAGCTTGCATTTTATTACACCCGCTCTATACAGCTTAGTAATTGAAAGGTAATTGAAAAGATCCTGATAATAAACTGCCAGTTTACTTTTTTTTCAGACAAAATAAATATATAACCCAATTCAGGCTTCATTTTAACAACATATTAGATGGTTTCCAACTTGTCTTGATTTTTGTTTTATTTTATGATTGTAAATAAACCCTGGAAAATTCCTTCCCCAATTTTACCACCTGAAACTGCAGCTGTTGGCTGACACTATCAAAGCCTCGCAATTCCGAACTCACGTGCAAATCTCATCAAGTGCAGACACTTCTAATTGATTCCAGAAGTTTTTCTTCTGCTAAGATCAGCGGGCAGAAGAAGAATAACGAGCAGCTTTTAAGCAGAGGGGGAAGGGTGTTGAGCTCAGGGAGTGGAGATTTTAAAAGCTCCAGCTCAACTGCTCTGCCAGAAATGCAGAGCAATTTTACGGTCAATTGGCCAGAGCATCTGGAACTATACATCATAGTCTTTAGTTGATGGTGGTGAAGCCGACTCTCAAACTGGCTAAGTCTAAAATCAGTAATGACTCTGCTGTCACACCTAAGTGGAAACTAACTTAATCTACTGCCAGATTTTACTGTGTCTTTTTCTAAGGGACATTATTCCCCTTAGGGCAGTTGTCAAGAATATTAAAAGTCCAGTCCCTGGGATACACTGCATGGCATAGCAAAGTTTTTGAATGGAGCTAACATAGAAAAAACCGATTACAACGTGTGTTTGTTTAATTCCATGCGTGTTGACAAGGCTTTTTATCATAAGGCAGCAGAGTTTCCTTCCATCCCCAGTTTCATTTCTAAGATATATTTGAAATACACCAGCCAATCTAGTTAGGGCACAGAGACTGCATAAATGCTGAGGTCATAAATCATAGCACAGGGCATGGAGCTTTCACCTTAATGGAAACCAAATATGGGATACATGGCTCTTTGAAATGTGGCACAGATGATCTTAACGAGGCACCAAGAAAAAATGCTACAGAGCAGAAAACTATCGTTGATGTGGAAATAAGTTCTTATGAGTAAATGTTTGTTTTATGTCTGTACTCATAAGTCAGTATTCCAACACTGGTAAATTATACTAAGAAACAAGTGAGGTAACAGCATCTCTTTGTACGATGAAAGGAGAAATAAGCAGTGTGATAATACAGCACATTAAGAGGGACTTCTGTGGAACACAGGATACTGTGCAAATCAGTTCTTTAATAAAGAGATATTTTATATTTTATCCAGACCAATTAGATCCCATGCCATAAGAAATAGCAGAATTGCATCAAAGATAAGAGAAGCAGTCAATTTGGTACAGAATACTGTCTCCAAAAGTTTTTGGAACAGTTGCATCTACCAAGTTCAGATACTCTGGAGGAGTAAATAAGCAATTTGACCACAATAAAGCTCATTTCTACCTTAAGGGCTGAATTATACCCTGCAGCACAAGATTCTGTATATCTTCCAAAGCTGGTTATATTTCTAATGTACCACATGCCCACATAAAACAGAAAAGAAAACAAGTTATTAATTTAAAACATCACACGTGTATAAAACCTCCCTTTTTCTCTCTTTTCCACCATGAAAGCTGCCCTAGATTTTTGTCCTTCCTACCTGTAAATTAATATATGCCAGCCAACGTGGTCATAGCCAGCCAGCTCATTAAGTTGCAATGCAGAAGTCAGGGTGAAAAGATTTACTCTCAGATACAATGTCTTAGCCACAACAAGGATAAAAGATACACACATCAAGACAGACATCTATTTCCTCCTCCCTCTTCCTCACTCCTAGCCCCTTAGTTAAGAGTCTGAGTTGCAGCTACTATAAGAGTTGGTGAAAATATTTAAAACAAGAGTTCCAACAACATGTCAATGGCTCTCATTTCTACTTGCTCCTCATTAGTACTACTGTCAAATAACAGCCAGTGCTTGACCAAATTCAGCTCATGGAATATGCTGGCTGATGCCAAACCAGAGCAGTTGGATGGAAACACTTTAAAGAGGTGGACCATCATCACAGATTTATTTTTACATATCGTGCCTGCTGATCCGTCACATAACTGAACACACAAGCAATGTTTTCTGCTGCCTCCAGGTGGTTAGGGGGCTCCAGGCCCAGTCTGACAGAAAATGATTTGGCTTTAGTAATACACACAATCATCACATTACACAGGCATGAAGTAATCAGCCTAAAGAAAGCTAACTAGTATAGGATGTGGCAGCACAGAGTCTCGAAACACACCAGCTCTTCAAACCAGTAAAATATATTCCCTGTCATCGAGGTTTTCAATGACCTCCACCCAAGAAATAATTTTCTTAAGATCTAAAAATTTCCTCATATATCAGCACTTTTTTCTTAAATAAACAAACAAAAAATAAAACCTCAAACAAAGAAACAACAACAAAAAAACCACACTCCCTCCCCCCTCTACATTCACCTAATAATCCATATGAAATACATACAGGAAAAGGAACAGAAAATGCATGCTGAGGAAAGTACACTGTTCCACCTCCTACATTACTTTTGTAATGATGATAGCTTCAAATTATTTTCTTATTTGGAGAACAAAAGGACACTGGGAGAGATCCCCATGAGTCTATCATAGAATGAATTCAAATACAATAGCAAGAAAGACAATACATTTAAATGATCAGAAAAATAACATAATTTTCATAAGGAATCAAATCTGGTAACACAGAACTTCAAAGTATCGATGGAGCCAATGCCATTTGTACTTGTCTGCAGACACAGAAAACAACACATTAAGATTGCAGCTTCAGCAAAAGCAGAAGTCTTTGTTTCTTTCTTACATACCTATAGCATCATTTTACTTCCTCCTTCCCTGAGCCTTAGCATTAAGAAACGTTCTTGCGCCACAGCAAGTTGCATCACTTACCTGAAGAAAAATCTTTGGCTAAGTCAGCCCAGCAAGCTAAGCCAGTTAGCAGGGCAGCAAGAAGGGTAAGAGGATGGAGCCAGAGGGCAGGACTGTTCCTTCTGCTCAAATTGCCATCTTCAGCTGCTTTTTTCATGCCCACCTGAGCTAATCTAATGGCAAAGTGGGAAAGGCTTGCTTCTTATTTCCTCTGCTCTTCTCCCTTCTCTCACTGACTCCCTAGTTTTCTCTCATTTCTTTTGTGTTTCCCATGTAGATCCCCCCAGGAGGCATTCCTCCCATGCAGTAATTCTGATAATTGTCAAGCCTTCTTATGAGCCAAACACAATCATTTGCAGTTTAAAGCACCTATTTTTGCTAGTTAGAATAATCTGCAAATAGTATGTCAAGGATATTTTCTTCAGAAATCTTATCTACTCGTTCTAAAGTAGTCTTGAGAAATAGGAACATATGAAACATAGTAGCAGAAAACCCCCATACTTATCAAAAATAGTCACACACTTTTTCACTAATGTTTGAACACGCTGTTGGTAAAATCAGTCTTGCACTTATCTGCTGCAATGTGCGCCATTAACTTAAGAATTCTGGGACAGAGTTGTTTGTTAAATTCTAAAAACACTTCTTC
This sequence comes from Struthidea cinerea, assembly GCA_013397865.1. Classification (NCBI taxonomy): domain Eukaryota; kingdom Metazoa; phylum Chordata; class Aves; order Passeriformes; family Corcoracidae; genus Struthidea; species Struthidea cinerea. The sequence continues at coordinate 700,538 of VZTI01005493.1, forward strand.
AGCCCTAAGTAATTATGCCCTCGAAGGCATAATTTCTAGGAAAAGTCAACACAAACTCTTTTACATGATGTCATGCTTTAATTCTTGAACACTGGATTACTAAAGAATTGTTAAGTTGGTAACACATAAGGATGAAGATGTAAAGAGAGCATTTTTGAGCATATTACAGGTTATGATTACTAGAAATATTAGATTAAAAGATCAAAGTCAGCTCAATCTAGGTATATGCTAAAGAGGGGATAATTAGATGAGGAAAACAAAATGATTAAATAAATGTTTTAATTTTCACCTCTTAAAATTTGTAAGAGGATGTGAAAATGAAACAGAGAAAAGGAAGTTGAAAATCAAGCAAATTATCTATGTTATTATATTATGATTTAATAGGATATTACAATATAATAGGATATTGAAGGATAAATAATTTGGAATGATGAACAGAAACAATTTTTAGGATAAATTTTAGACCTAACTTTTGGGAAAACCATCTGTTTATGTATTTCTTATGCTTTCTGGTACTGCTGTTTCAAAACAATCAGGTCAATATTGAGATAAAACATTAATGTTTCAAGACTTTTCAACATGAATTGACAAATCTCCAGCAACATCTCAGATTTTTTTTTAACCTAAATTCCATTAGACCCATAAGAACATGCCTACCATGAATCCAGAAATTGTATAATGCATTGGGAGCAAAAGTGGATCATTTATTTTAAAAGCGGATCATTTACTTTAAAATGGGGAATGCTTTGAAGTTCATCACAAATATTCAGACAAAAAGGAAAAAATTTTTTATTATGAAGGTGGTGAAGCACTGGAACAAATTGTGAGAGAGGTGGTAGTTGCCTCATCCCTGGAAATTTTCAAGACAGAGGTTGATCGGGACTCAGAGCAACCTGATATAGTTGAAGATGTCCCTGCTCATTGCAGGGGATTGGACTAGAGGACCTCTATACTTCCAACCCAAAATATTCTATCATTCTATGATTCTATGATCACAAAAGCTATTACTATCACCAAATTGTTGATTAGTGATAAAATGCTAGTGTGGAAATATTAGCATCGCTCGGAAGAATTATCTATTCTGGCCTGCCCAAGAGCAAATTATTTGAAAGACACCTATTTTTTCAGTATTTTTAAAGAAAAATTGTGAGCAAGGTACTCCTGTCTCCTGTTAAAAATAGACTACATAGTGTCAAACAAAGTACTAAAAAAAGAACAACAAAGAACTGCAATATGAAGGAGGAAAAAAAAAAACCAAAAGGAAGAACAGGAAAATTCAGTAGAGAAGAACTCAAGATGGCAATAAAGTAATATTTTTAATGACAGAAACATGTAAAACATGTAAACAGAGCAAGAACCACTTCATTTTGTTTTCTTCTTCATGAAAAAAATAGGAAGCTATAGAATTCCCTACAAAAAATAGGAATAATAATCAAATAATTTTACTTCTACTCATTTCTTAGTAAGAGATACTTTTACATATGTATACAGAACTCTGGAAGGGAGGTATTAAGGGTGTACATTATGAAAAATTTGCCCAGAATTTAGTTAGAATACCCAAATAATTCAAGTCTGAAAGCTATGTCTCAAGGGCAAGATAATTAGTTCCAAAATTTTAGAATTTGTTACTTCAAGCCTTTCTACTGTATTAGGCTACTCAGGAAATTATACAAACATTTTCCAAATTATATTTAAGCAAACCCCTTAAAATACCTACTGAGTTCTTGCAGACTCTTATTAAATGAATTCAAGAACAGTTTGATTTATATAGAAAAGTTTTGACAATGTAACAATGGGGGTGGGCAGAATTAAACAATTCTCAATTAGTGGCATTTATCTAGCTTTAAATATTGTCTAATAGTTATTGTTTTCCAACACAGGCAGAAAAAAGAACAGAAAAACCTCCCAGACCCACAGTAGCAGTAGATTTTTTTCATTTTTCTAATTCCTTTTCCCTTAGAAAAGCAGGAGAAGCAAGACCACCACTAGAAACCTCCAACTGGGAAAGATGCTATAAATTTTGCCTATGTTTGAAGTCAAAAGAACCATTTTGAACTTGTTTGAGTCTCAGCTCCTACTGCTTTATTTGAGTTTTCTTCTGATTTTAAGCCAAAGAGTAACTTTCTGAGGAGGTTCTACTAATCCAGCCACCGATTCATACCCGTGCTGGTTATGAATAACCAGTCTTTTCCGGTAACCAACAGTAGGTAGCCTGGTACTGTTATTCAGATAGGAATAATATCAGTGACTATTGTCATTTTATTGTCATAATATTAAAAGAGACATGAAATACCAATTGTACAGAAAAGCAAAATAATAAAAAGCAAAAGGCATGAATAGGATAAAAGTAAGTGCTAAGAACACAAAAGTAGCCATATGTAATCAGACCATAGGTCTGTTGAGTCCTGTATCCACTCCTTTTCAATGGCTAAAAGTCTGTTTCTAAGGCACAGGATTAGTACAGAGCAAAATATTTTATATTTAAGTCTTCCAGCCTCCAAGCATTTTCCGATTTCTCCCATAAAAGGAGAATTAAACAATTCAAATTCAGCAATGCATTACTATTATTCACTTCAAAGCATGTGGCCACAAGTAAATTATTTTTGCAGGGAGTGGTAAATGTTCCCCTTCATAACATTTTTATCAAGAAAAATGGGCATCTCAGTAACAAACCTGAATAGTTTTCTTACAAAATAATCATAAAACACGAAAAACAAAGAGGTAAGAAAATAATACTCTATTCAAATAGCATAATGAAAAATAAGAAAGCAAAATGTAAATGTTTAGTGTTTCTGGTTTTTTTGTAAAAAGATAAAAAATCCGGAGTAATCAGCATAGACATTTTAAAATAAATGTCTTACCTCATATGCATAGCCCAAGAATGAAAACTGACTCCTAAAGTAGCCAAGTTTGTAAACACCTATGAAGACTAAACAGCGGATGATTTCCAAAATTCCTGCATTGGACCTAGAAAAGGGAATAAATTCAGATTAGCATCCAATCTTTTCTTCTTTCCTAAGTTCCGTGAAAAAAGAGAAAATAGAATTAGTCTGTGATGTCCTGCGTTTACCTCAAGTCATCTTTCTTAACCTTATAGTTAAGTTTTTATAGTATACACCTTATAAGGACTTGGAACACTGAATTTGCTGGTGGTGAGAATACACAGACTTGCAAAATATATTTGAACTCACACAAATGGGGCTGTATGCATAGTTACTGTCTTTTGATCTCAGAAATTACCACAGCAAAATTCTGAAAGGTAGTTCAGAATCTTTCAACGGTCTACTTCGGTAAATTTTTACTAATTCCTCTTTATTAACTCCCTAGGTTATCCACATGTCTGGCATGTTGACAGATTTTTACCCATCCTGAATTAAACTGTTCAGTCTATAAAAGTGAAAGGTATTCCTTTCTGCAAACACAATGAACAGCAGGTGCAAAGCAGTACAGGCACCTCAGTCTCAAAGGAAACTTCTGTTCCACATTTCTTCTCTGGCAGGGCAAATAACTTCTTCGTAAGAAACTCTGGATGCAACTTAGTCTTCTTTACGGCCACAGTGCCCATATGGACTACTTCATAATGTATCTCACTGGCCTGGTGTATTCAAGACCCAATTTCATTTGAAGCCATACTGATTAAGTTTAGTCTTAAGTCTACATCATCTTTCACATGATTTTGAGCCTACTCTGAGCTACACTGTGGGCTCTTCATATACCATCACTGTATCTGGCACCTATGGCGTGCTACACAGGGCTGGCACAATATGGTTGCAGTCTGACCTTGAACAGCCTCGGGACAGCTGGCAGGTCCCACTCACCTGCCAGTGTCCCAAACCCAGAGGAGAGAACCCAATAAATGCAAGCACAAAGGGAGACATGACAAACCCATCCCAAAACTTTTCTGCAAGGAACAATACAGATGTAGTCACTATTTGCTATGGCAACACTCCTGGATTTAGGTGCCAGGTAGCCATGTGTTATTTTCCAGTCAACAGACAGCTGCATGTGGGTCTGGGCATCTATATTTCTTTATCGATATAATTTCTGGGATTTACATATAATTATAAATAATCCATAATGAAAGAAGAAAAAACCCCACATATTTTGTATCTTACTTGTTCTCCACAAGTAGTCCAAAAGATGCCAGGGACAGAATGATAAAGCCAATTCTCAGGAGAACTGTTCCCTGTGATAGCATCTGTTAAAAGGCAGACAAAGAATTCATTTAGAGTGATTTTCTGGGAAAAAATAGAGTTTTTATGGAACAGTAGCTTCAACTTCCTCACTCAGTGATGCCAATGCCCCCTTTTAAAGTAATTTGCTACTTTAAGTTTTACAAAAAAGTATCTGTTCTGGATAACACACATACTTGGAGTAACCACCTCCACAGTTGTTTCCTGGATGCTGCATTTCCAAAACAACATTTAATGTTATCCCCTTCTGTCCTATGGGTTTTTTTCCCAAAGTTATGAATTTCCTTTTGACTCTACTCAAGAGGGAAGAAACATATTTCTAGATAAAAATCACAGCAGCCCTATACTTTTAATTTCATCATATGTTACCAGGTCTTTACAATAGTCATCTTTGAATCCCAGCGGATACAAAAGCCAATGTACTGGTGAGAATAACAACTCACATGACATGATCATATTTAAGAAGAAACAAAATGAATGTTTTCCCTTAGTGACAACTCAACGCTTGGTTCCCAAATCAGCAAAACTTTTTAGCTCCTATCATTAATTTCAACCAGACTGAAAACACTTTTAAAAATTAACATCTGCATGAGTATTTGAAAGAATAGCAGCATGAGGACTTCTGTCCTTAAAATTTACATCAAAATGATATAAACAAAATTCAGGAAAACAGAAATTATTTTGATTGTAAAGTTTGAATTTTTAAAATTTATTAAATATTTATTTTGTATTCTACAGAGCTGCCTTTGAAAATCAAATATTTAATCAGTTTTCTTTTTCCCTCCCTGATTTTGTTTCAAATATTAGTTTTGAAAAGCTTTTGGTTTTTTCATTAAAACAAACCAAAACAAAAGTAGTGGATCTGACTGAGTTATAGAAATCCTTTCTTGCTTCAACAGCAAAACAGTTTATGAACAGCATCCTGTGCTTCAGTTGCAGGCATTGGAAAAAATACAACTCCATGAATGTCTGCCCTGATTTCAATAAATCCCATTCAGTGACATGCCCAACTTCCTTCGGTCGTGGCCCCAACCCCTCAAAGAGATCTAAGGTAGTACCCGTGAGCATGGGAGGCCACAGGAGGATATTCTCAAGTTTTACAGCTGTGTGAACTTAGAGTGCCCATGTTTGCAAAACACATCAAACCACACACTCAGTCTGGGCGGGTTTCTGTTGTTTTACTGAAGCATCAGAAACACCTACTTAGATATCCTCAACAGTTATTGAACAAAGAAAACTCAATCCCAGCAATGAGCAAGCTAAACAGCAGCCTCACCAGTTTACAAGCCAGACCACAATTCTTACAAATGACACCTGTCAAGCCACTCTGTGGCACAGATTTCTACCAGGTGAGAACCAAACTTACTACTGCATTTCTACATTACTAATCTGTTCCATTTCTCCTTATGATAAAATTTCCATTGTTAGCAACAGGAGAAATTTGTTTTGAAGCGACAAAACTTTTAGACAGAGCTTTTTTATAAAAATCAGACATGGACTCTATTTGAATTTAATTAAATGAGGAGTTCTTTAACTGCTCATCTAGCCATATTGAGTTCAACTCCCTCTTCAGCTCCCTGTACAAACTGAGTCATACAAAAATTCAAGAAGTAAGCAAAGAAAAATATGATTTGGCACAGGCATAAGTGAATTCACCCATAAATTTCTTAGAAATGCTTTGATAGGCTTTTCAATGATTGTTACTTGTCAAATAAAGGAGTTTTCCAGGGAATGAGGACTGAAATTCAAGACTTTTCTCCTTCAAGACTGTCCTCACTTTTAAGTTGAAAAATTACACAATTTTTCAAATCTACTCATTCTTGCCAGGTGGGTCTGATTTTTCTTTGTTTCCAGTATGATGCACTGCGTTCTGCAGACTGCCTTAAAAAACGCTCCCAGAGTGGTAGAGCACTATTTTGAGAAAAGTAGAGCAAGATTTTGTATCTTCTTAGGCAGGAAAGAGAACTGAACATCAAATCCAGATTTCCATCAAGTCATAGAATTACTACATTACAATATATGGCTAAAATCACACTTTGCGGAAAATGAATGAAACTGCAGTGGTTTTCATACAAGTGCTAATATTTGTCTTCAGGAAGGATCCAACAGTACATGCTATGAATGAGGAAGGGTGTCCCCAGTTTCCAGTTTTAAAGAGCTGCATGATTTCAAACTTTTCTGCCTTTCCAGTGTTCCCAAGCTGGCTAGCTAGTCCTAGGCATCTGGATTTCCTTGTGACTCCAGCTGCAGAAAACTGAGGTACTGATTCATTCTACCTGCCTTTAAGTGCCTTCACTGAAGTGCCTGAAAACCTGTTACTAACCTAAGCTTTTGCTGAAACTCATGGAGAGAGCATGTAGGGAATGTGGGAATAACCTAAGCACTTTGGGAATTCCATTTCTTGCCATTAGCTAGACTGCAAGCCTAAAGCCTAAATTTGGTAGTGCATTAAGAGTTGGATTTGAGTATATGATGGAAACACTTCCCAAAAAGCAGACAATTTTGGGTCACATTTTAGTGGTAGTTTTACCCATAACTTCTATCAAGGACTTATTTCTTTGCTTAAAGATATATTTTATTTTACATTTCTAGAATAGGGAAAAAAAAAATTCCTCACATTTATGTAACACAGAAGAATAGAGCACAGACTAAGAACTTGAAAGGAAATTAATAAATTTCAGATAAGTTTTCAACATGGAGTTCCAGCAAAAAAAAAAAAAATGGGAATAGAAATACATTTTAATGTTTGTTTGTAAACCAGAAGAATGATTTTTTAAAATCAAACTCACATGTAAACAAGCCTTTATCTTCAATTGGTTAAAATGCTATATGAGGTTCTTTGGCATAATAACTACCTAAGCTAGGTGTGATCATATTTTACAGATTTGTTTTTTCAGGCAAATTTCCATTTCTGCTCAGACACACTCCTACTTGAACCATACTATTTTGAACACTAGCTATTTGTAAAACTTCTTATGGTCAATACCTGCTGTGGCCTAGAATGTGAAGGACTGGTGGACTCCAAAGCACAACCTGCAGATCCTGGTTAATTTCAAACTGGCACTATCATCAGATTCGCACAAAACCATGGCACTGTAATGCCTGAGCACAGGTTTTCCACTTCCCAAAGTGGCAGCTTTCCACTTCCCAAAACATCAGCTTTTGGAGTAGTGAAGGGTGAGGCAAAAAGCCTTACTGGGAACCATGAAGGTAGAAGGTGCAAGTTACCCTTCACTGTAGGTACATGCACCACATTCACATATAACAAAAAAAAAATTGTTCCCTCACTTGTACTCCTAGTCAAGGATTACCGAGAAATTTACAGAGAAATACACCAAGATGCCACTGGGAATAATAGCTTTTAGAAAACCAGCCATATAGCATAAATTTTACCACTGTTAGTTTGCTTCCCTAACTTTCTCTAACAGTTCCAGTGGTACAGTAACATGCTGCCTTGATTCTTTTATTTGCTTTCAAACATGTATCACCCTATGAAGTGGATGCTGGCAGCTGAGGCATCCATTTTCTAGGCATTACTCTACCAAAATCAACAAAATAGTCAGTGGGTTATATCACTAAACTAACATCATATATTCAATCTATGCACTGCAAGCAGCAGTGTGAAAAGAATGTGCCTTTTACACCTTCATTAGTGTTAGCATCCTTGTTCCACTTAAACATAGTATGCATGGATGTATATATAAAATAAATGAATATTTATATACTGGAGTATTTGTATAAACAGAGAAGCATGTGGGACCACAGCAGGTTCCCCAATTACAAGTCAGCCACAACTTTGCAATGTGGTTATTGGCTGCAATCAAACAGAAAAAAATATTTCTGTTGGATTTTCATTTCATTTAAAGTTTTAAAAATATCTTTGAGCCTTAAAAAAAAGGAGGGAAGGGGATTACAGAATTTAGTAAGACGTTTACATGGCTTTGTAATCAACAGAATGCCATAGCATTATTATTTTATGTTTTTTGAGTAATGAAAAAATAATTAATTTAAACAAAGGAAATGTTCTTCCAAATCTGTCTTTAGATGAGCATTGAATACTCCCAATTGACTTTTATATTGCAAAGAACCAGGTCTTTCATTCCTTTTGAAGAATAACATGGATGCATTTTCTCATTCTGATTTGTCCAGTGGTTCAAAAGAACTGCTAGGAATGATGCCAGCATGTTTCATAAGTTAACAGATGCCCTGCTCTCATACATCAGACACTTTCAACATTCAAATTAGGAACGCTAATACAATGCTATGAATTTTCTATTGTTATGTGTCTTTGGCTGCATTAATTTATTTTAACTTAAAACTCCTAGAAAAAAATTGTATGTTCTTAGCAATATTACATACACACTACTTGGTGATGCCCTACTGAATGGATACATTAATTGTGTTCTTAACTTTCAAGAGATCTATCTTACCCCTTAATAATTTTCATTTAATTGAAACTGCTCACATATTCATATAATTATAAGCACAGTAAAAGTTATAGTATCTGTCAACAATAAAAAAGACACTGCAAAACGTGTTTAAGGTACACTTCACTTCGATTTATACGTTACCTGCAGTTCTGGAGCTATGAGACTTTTGCTTTGAATGTACTGCAGTTTTACACTCCTAGCACTCTCTCTGGGACTGATCCAAACCCCATTTCTTCAATGAGCTTTGGATCAGATCTAGATGTGCAGAGCTCAGAAAGCAATTTTTATTCACTGGATGTAGTGCAGATCACTATATAGAAAACAAACACTGTATGGTCTCTCCTGTGGAAAATATATATTTTTTCTTTCCTGTTTTGCTCTTTTCATAAGTTAAATGTAGGTCATTCAGACAGAAGGTATATGGTTGCTCTTTACGGATAGAGAAATTTAACACTTCTACAGGGCGTGAGACCAAACACTGAGCAACTGTAATCACTTGAGAAATGTAATAGCTATGTGCTGTGTCTTATGGCTGTTATGAAATGGAACTTATACCTAAAGATGAGGAAAACAGTTAGTTTTCTCCATTTAGGGAGCTATGCCACAGTTATGACATAATTCATAGCCAGACAGAACGTTCCAGTTGTATCCATAGACATTTCATAACTCAGTGTAGTGGAAAACTGATATTGAAGGAAGATTTTTGCCAAGTAAAGTTATTCATACACAAGCTTCCTTCTCATGACAGCTTCCCCACTGTACTGCAGAGCGATGCTGGAACTCTGCCTTGGGACCAGCACTTTCTACACCCACGCTGAAGGTTTATGTCCTGAGATGAGGTGCTTCCAGTCCCCTGTGCTCTCCTTCTTACCCTTACTACCTTATTACCCTGCAGTTTTGTGCAGAGAATTTTCTAGTTGCTTTTCGACAGTAAGTTCATAAATGGTGGATCTTTAGGATGTTTCCTCCATGACTGAAAGAATTCAATGATTATCTGGGGCTTGGGTGCCTTTTTCAACTTTATCATTTATTCTTAAACAGCAGCAGTAACCAGCAGATAAAATAATTTGGACCATCCATTTTTCCTTCCAGGACCAGAAAAAGGCCAAAAGAAAAAAGAATAAAATAGGAAAAAATCAGACTCCTTAATTCTTGCTGCTAAAAGCAACAACAAAGTAAAAATAAAAACACAAACCAAAACCCAACAGCAGAATGAAACAAATGAAAAAAACTCAAACTCAGAGTTTGATTCCTATGCAAATGTATGTAGGGATCTAGAAGCATATCTGGACAATCTTGCAGAGGTTTTTCTCAATATAAAAACATTGGCAATCATGTACTGATGAGACTGACAGCCTCACAGAGTCAGACCTGAAACCGGTCAGAATTTACCCGTGAGAATTTTACAGTGGAAATTTTGCAGCCTCAGTGAAACCCACAGAGAAGGCCAAGAAGATAATCAATGTGAGAAGATGTTCTGGACACCAGGAGAGGATGTTCTTGTTATGGGACATTATGAGCGTACAAGGAAGAAGTTGTGGATAACATGTAGCAACTATACATTTGCTTGTATAGCTAATTGTTTTACTGCTTGAATGGTCATTGTTTGTTAGACAGCCTTGTCATTGTTTGCTAAGCAGCCAATCTTAATAGGCCACAGCCTATTGTGAAGAGGTGTAAGAACAGCAGTAGAGAAAATAAAAAATCTTTCCATCTCTCTTGACTTTGGATTACGACAAGTGTGTGCTTTTATGTCCACCTCGACAAAGCCACAATGTACACTGTTTGACTTGTATATTTTGGAGGTATTTATTCTTACCCTTGGCTTAATGTCCTGTCCTTAGAACAGACTAAGCCTCAGATGATTCAGTAATCTCTTAATTCCCTGCAGTTGCAGTGTGACCCTTTGCAGAGGCAAACATGGCATGTAGAATAACTCCATACTTACCAGAAGAGCATGCCTTTTGTATCATACCAGGAATGCTACGTACTGCAGTGTCCAATGGGGTGGGCAGGGGACTGTGACCACTGTTGGCCAAGGGTTGGAAATTGCCAGGTGAGCATGCCAGGACAAGGCAGGCCCCCAGGAGGGCAGAGGCTGAAGAACCCAAGGGGCCCTCGGCATGCTTACAGCCTGCTACAGCAACGTGGGTGACACAAACACAAGAACCCTGCTGTTTAGGGGGGTCTTAGAAAGGGTTTATGAAGAAGACCAAAGGGCATTTTATCAAAATAATAGACTTTCATGGTGTTTTGGTATGTCTTGAGAGGTCTTTCACTTATTTGTAGGAATATTAGATGCATTAAATTCTGCTTCATAACAAGAAAATTTTAGCTTTAGTACATGAGGGAAAGTTATAAAGGAAGGAAGAAAAAAAAGGAGCTTGGAAGGATGTTAAACTTTGGAAGCAGTTAATGTCTGCCTTCTTGTAGGTGGACATGGCCTTGTAGTTCACCTTCTGAGGCTGCCAGGTATCCACAGAGGAACCAGTTACTGCAGAGATCCCATCAGCCCAAACCCATGGTCATAAACACATGCCTCTCCTTGCTGTATTTCTATCAATGCTGTTGTATGCTGGAGACTGGAAGAAGGATTTGCCCTGACTTTGTGCTCCTCCAATTCTGAACTCATGCTGACACCAACCTTCCAAACTGCAAGCACTGAAAGACCATTGCAATCTTCCTTCTAAAGCGTGGGCATCCAATGGTATGACCAACCTTGACATCTTAAACCCTACAAAATTTCAAGCCTCATAAGGTTCTAAAAACTGAAGCAGACACATACATCTTCTAGGCAAATTATTTATATTATGTAAATAACTGATATGGTTATTAAAAACTGTTTACTAAACAATATCAAACATTGTATATTTAATAGCATGGAATTATATATTTAGCCATTTATGTTGATTCTTTTTACAGAATCTAGTTATTATTTTAATAGTTCAAGTAAGATATGAGTCAGCTATAGAGCCTCTGCTCAATGCTTTAATATTTAAACATGTCGTGTGTCATTGCTCTTAGCAGGAGATATTATTTCATAAAGGAAGAAATTACTTACACTTATAGAAGCAAGAAGTTCGGTGTACAAGTCCACTGTTATAGCAAAATGTACAAGTGCATAGCAATTAAGATAAGCCGGTACAGGTGGATTGAAGGGAACTTCTTTTCCAGTGATCTGTACAAAGCAAAACAGATACTTGCCTTCAAGAGTGACCTGCTCCGGCCTGTTGCTCCTTAGTATTCTTTACACTTACAAACACAAAAAGGGAGACAGATAATTGAAGAAAGATAATCTGCTGTCAAACTTATGCACTACCTAGCTTGAGACAGAGTTTAACTCTGTGCGTTTGTGCATGCCCACAGCTGAAAAAAAAGAGAAATTATTGTATGCCATAGAAAATTTTTGAAAATCTCTTCAGGAAATGAATAATGAAAAAATAAATTAAAAATATGTGTTTTCCTTCAAATAAAAAGGAAAAAAACCCCATAGCTAAAACATTCATTTCCTTCAGTTTCTTTTCCCATTTCATCTTCCCCTATGCTTTATGACTGCTAATTTGCTAATTTAAAATAGCATGTGTAGAGTTTTTAACATTGATCCAGTAGCATTAAGAGGTCCAAGTAAATTACACACAACTGAAAGCCTGTGCATGTTCTATTTACCACTGGGATTTCCTCAGGAAGGCCAAGTCTAGGTTTGCCTGGTCCCCAGCCTGGCCCTTTGAATATGACAGAAAGCTTATTGCAGAATCCAGGTGTGGCCCAAAACGTGTTCCAAATATGAGCCAAGGGACGTAACTGGGAAAAAAAGAGTAAGTAATTTTTCATTGTTAGCAAAATAAAGATTGATAAAACACTATATTTTATTAATTTTTAACTTTCAAATAAATGATTTTTCAAACTCTGTAGAGAGAATAAATTAGAAATAGACGAATACAGTTCAGAAAACCTGGCTGAAATAGGCAAAAGTCATATGAAGCCCTTGGTTAATTTGGTGAGGATTACAATGACTTCTGCTCACAGGAAAATCTGTTTTTCCATCTGTGTCTCCTGTAATCACTCCAGAGTATTTAGTGGGATAGTGTATAGCTATATTTATGCTATATGATTTGGTTACTGGGATCTTGACATGACATACTCTCAATAACTAAATTACTTAGTATCTGAATGAAATTGATATAATTGCACATCCTCCCACTTTCCAGCCCTGACAGTAGCATTTCTCATTCTTTGAGATTCCTCCTTGGACGAACAGTCATGAAAAGCAAATATGGACTCCACCACTTCTCATGTTTTTGCAGAGAATTTTTATCTAGCTTAAGTTAACCTGGACCAATAAATCTAAGAAGCACCACACTAATTACTTTTCTTTTTTTCTTTTAATATATACTTTTGTCTGTGCTTCACTGCATATTGCACTGCATATTGCAAAAGAGATCTCACTTAGTCCAACACCTTATATATCACTGTTCCAATCAGTTGTTAATTTTACTGTTTTGTTTTTTCATGATTACTACAAACTCTGCATATACTCAATGCAGCGAGTAGAAATGGCTATCTCATAATGAAATACTGAAGAAATTGTAGATAATGTAACTGACTGGTCAGCAATGCAAGGATGGCCTCAACAGTTCCTAAGAGAGGGGGTTCTTTTGAATATGACTGAATGTTGAAGATAACAGAGTCAGTGACACAAACTATAGCACCTGGAGCATGATGGGATCGAATGAATTTACTGGATGTGTTAAGCCATATACAACTTTTGCATCTTCGGCCTCAAATGTTCCTGATGGAAGAAGAAAACAAAAGAATGACAAACAATTAAATTCAAAAGTATAGATATTTTTCCCACACTGACTAAACATGACAGAGAACACCTTCTGTTACTTACCAAATATCCTGTCCCAGATAATGAGTGTGCCACCATAATTTTTGTCAATGCAGTAAGGATTTCTACCTATAATAAAAATCAATTATGAGACACGTAATGGGATAAAGAAGAATACTAGCAACTGAATTATGAAAGAAAGTCATCATTTTCATCACTTTATAGTCTAAAAATAACTTTAAAAGATAGCTAACCCACCACTCCTCACAATTCTATGAAATTTCTTTTTTCCTTAATAGCCTTACTGCTCTCTTTCTATTCAGATTCAAACAAACAAATCCAATATGTCACACCCAAATCTTCTGTGAAATAAAAGGATTCATTTGGAGACCAAAACCAGGTCAAAATATATTTACAAAAAACAAATTAAATAGCAAACAAAGATGATTCCACCAGTTTATACCTAAAAAAATATATGCTAAATACATATATGTGTAACCATCTCATTAATAGCTATCAGGCGTCTCTGCCCTCTATGTCATATGTCTGATCCTGCACTATTAATTTCAGTGTGAGGAAAACTGATCCTTCTATGTTTTCTAGGGAATGTATTTGTATATAAGCAGTTCTCTCAAAGTTATGAGCGAAGAAACATTGGTTACGTATCCCTGAGTTCGTGCAGATAGCCTGGAGCAACTGCACAGCCCCTGATCAGCTCTGGAACGATTCAGCTTAACTCCAGTCAGGATGAGAGCATTAGTTTAGATTTACAGCTGAGCAAATAAGAGCAGAGTGTCTCCTTGAGGATTACCATTAGTTGTGCAAATTTTAAGGACTAGACACTTACAGCACCACCACTGTGGCTACACTGATTGTGAGGATACAATAAACATTAGTAACATCCTCTGTACATTTGAGTCTGTTTCAAATTGTCCTTCCCTTCCCCTATTTTTTTTTTTTTAAATTTACTATTTCTGTGCACTGAATGAGCTAAGGACATCTGTGAAATTCACTTCTGTTTCTCAGTTATGTTCATGATATTTTTCACTGTGCAGTGGAGTTACTAATACAATTTACATATGCAGTACACTCCTGAAGGCCTCTGAATACTGATGAAAAATCAATCATCATGCACTTCTGTGAAGTGAGATTTACCAATAATTCAGACATGTGAAATCAAATTCCACTAAAATATTTAAAAGTTCTTCTAAAACCTCGCCATGTTTTTCACAAATACAGTGCTTGAATTTGAATGCAAAAGCGTGTTTGTTGACGATTCAGTAGTCAGGGAAGGATGAGATGTTTTTCTATCACTCTTCATACTTAAAAACATTGAATTTTTTGCTTACAGACTTCAAATTATTTCACTTCATCCAGACTTAATTTCTGCTCAATAATTAACCTTAAACATAAAAAAGTTTAAATCAAACACAAGATCTGAAAAGGTTTTTTAAAATACTGTGAAATTTCCTACTGAAGAGGGACCACTTCTGAAGTAGTGGTCAAAATTAAAATCTTTCCATAAAACTGATTTTACAATATAATTTTACTACATTACTATTACTATACAAATAGTGACCTTGAGAAAAAAAACCACACCAAGGAATAAGGGGTTTCACTTTTATCTTACCATGATGAACTCTGTGATGACTGGGAGTATTCAAAATCCATTCCAGAGGCCCAAGTTTGGTGATAACCTTAAAAAACGTAATGTTTCAATGAACTTGAAAATACTGTATAAGATCAAGAAGAAGCAGAGGAATGAAAGGAGGAAAGGCAAAAGAGGATGTTTATCTTCTGGAGAACTGCACAAAAAGAAGTGCAATGTTTTTTTCTGAACCATTTCACTGTGTTACACTTACAAAAATTTTCATTAAAAAAAGAGTAAAATACAAGTTAAAATTTGAATTTCTTTTTGATCCAGAAGCTAATTTCTTTTGATCTAGCAGTGAATTTTTTTCTTATTGTTTTTATCATTATTCCTTGAGAATCTTTGAGAGAACTGGCAATCATGAGCTGATAGTAACATGGAATCACAGGGAAGTGATTGTCCCATTGTATTCAGCACCGATGAGGCTGCACCTTGAGTACTGTGTTCAGTTTTGGGCCTCTCACCTCAAGAAAGGACATTGAGGTGCTGGAGCATGTCCAGAGAAGGGTAATGGAGCTGGTGAAGGGTCTAGAAAACCTCTCCTGTGAGGAGCGGCTGAGGGAGCTGGTGTTGTCTAGCCTGGAGTAAAGGAGGCTCAGAAGGACTTCCCTGCTCTCTACCTGCCTGTAAGCAGGTTGCAGTGAGGTGCAGGTCGGTTTCTTCTGCCATGTCCCAAATGAAAGGACAAGAGGAAATGGCTTTCAGTTGTGCCAGTGGAGGTTCACATTGGATATTAGAAAAAAAATTTCACTGGAAGAATGTTTAGGCATTGGAATAAGTTGCCCAGGGAGGTGGTGGAGTGACCATCTCTGAAAAAGTTCCAGATGCATCTGGATGTGACACTTGGGGATGTGGTTTAGGAGTGATTCTGGTGATGCTGGGTTGATGGTTGCACTAGATGATCTTGGAGGTCTCTTAAAACCTTGATAATTCTGTGATTCCATATAAATTGTTTCACTCATGTTTCTTATCTGTATCCAGTGACAGTGCTTGGGATTCAGTGCAACTCTATGATCCCAGTTATGTAAATACTTTATGTCAGCAAATAGCTGGCATTGACCCAGAAACAAGTACTCGTACCCACTTCAGTACCTTTGACTGCTCGTTTCTTCTATCAATAACCTTCTTTTACCCTGGCACAAATGTATTAACGCAACAAACCTGATTGGGGAACTGATGCAAATCAAAACTACTTTTGTTTTGTTTTTCTAAGTTAGTTTAACTGGATCAGTTCCTGGTTTTGGTCCAACATATGGTCACAAATACACCATCATGAGTCAGAGACATGACCAGCATAAATTCATCGTGGAGCTACAATCTAAGGCAATGAGTCAACAGTACAGAAAGGTAGCCTTGATCATTTTAGTACCAAACAAAAAAGGATAGAAAGTATCCATTGCCCAAAACTCACTCTAGTGTTTCAAGCTTAGTCAGAAAATGCTGATGAATTAAGTTTGTATCAGCAGGGTTTATGCTAATTTAGGTGCCCGCAGCTACTATGGAACTAGAGGAAAGCAAGCACTTACTTCAAATTTGGCACTTTGGTTAGCTCAACAGAAGTGTGTGGACACCTGAACACAACAACCATTCTTTAATCCCAAACACAAATCTATCTGTCACAACTTGATGCTACCACTGGATGACCACAAAGGACATCTATTCACGATATATTCTGAGATGGTATCTATTCACCATGTCTGATTATGGCCATAATGTCTTGAAATTAAAAGGGGGCAAGGGGCATAAAAGCAGCTAAATAAAAATGCTTAGACATTAAGAAACAAGCCCAAGAATCTATACTTTTTGCCTTTTAGAGAATTTAATTAGTAAATTTCATACTCATACTGCCAAAAGGAGTGATCTGTAATATAATAATGGAGATAAGTTAATACTGGCAAGAAAAATATTTAGAGGGGCAGTCATTACTCATGAGAGCAGGTCCATTCATCTAAAAAGGATTTTCATTCCTTTAAGATTTACAGAACAAAGTCCTGAAATATGGCAGTTCCAAGTCTCTTTAATTTACAGTTTTGCAAGTGCAAGTAGATTTAGATTCAAAAAGCTGACTCAGGACATTCTTCAGATGTATTTAAATTGTCATGAATCAGTTAAATATAATAAAGGAAAAAAAAGTTTTCATTTTTCTCTTCAATAACAGCAAAAAGAACATCTGCTTAATAGGTTAAGTAGAGAATTTCTGTAATTAAAGGAGTATAGAAATACAAAAATTATTCAGGTACAGAGAACTGTAATATTTGGAGCATCATTCTCAAAATCCTGCTCACACTTGGCTGGAAAAACAGAATCCTGAGATAAGTTTGTTTTGTTTCATTTAACTCAGAAGCCAAGGACAATATTAAGTAGGATCAGCTCTCCCTCAAAATAAGTTCAAGTCTGAAAAGACCACCTAAAGGTAATAAATGATCCATCATTCATGCTAGTTCCATTTTCTGCCTTTCTCAAGCAGAACATCCCACTGTTTTAAGATATGAGAGATGCAACCATTAAATTAATTTAATCTGAGCCAAATGTCTTGGACTGAACTGCAGCCCAGCACCTGAGAGAGCACTGATTTATCTAATAGACCACAACTAACTTTGATCCAGTTGGTTTTAATATATTTTTATCACAGTATTTAAACAATTTTTGTGAAAATAAACCAAATGTGCACTAGGAGAGCAGGGAATCAGTAAGGCATAGCAGTCTTCAGTTTTAGCCTGCAGGTGGTTTGTAACAAAATGTCCTCAGAATGAATGCCTTCAGGTCTCAATATCCTGCTGGTTGAATTAAAATTTTAAAACTAAAATCCATCCTTTTGAAAGTCTACATAGTACATCCTTATGGTAAAGCAGAACTTTGTGTCTTGGGACTCCCTAAGGACCTCAGGGATTTATGTAAAACTTTAAATAAATTTTTCTAAATAATACTAGAGAAAGCATTTTCTTTGGATAATGAAACCTCTCTCATCCTTTAAAACAGTCTTTCTTTGAGTGATGACATCTAAAAATCTACTGAAATGTCTTCTCTATGGCATAATTAGTGATTGATACCCGAGCCTACTTTGATTCATTATTCAGTCAAGGTCACCTCCACTGCAAAGATATTTTAGCCCCATTCTGATGAAAATATCATCTGAGACAACAATTATAACCACATGACTTTAAAGCTCAGAGGGGGTACAGAACTCTGTACCTGATGAAGCAAAAATCTAGCAAATGTATGTTGACATTAGCAATCCATAAATCAATGCTTTGTCTAAAACACATCACAAATATTTTTCCACCAGACAGTCAAAATAGTACAGGGTGCTATTTCTAGAAACTTCCTTTGCTATCAGTAAGTTTACTTGTAGATATTTAGCACATTCCTAAAAAAAAAAAACATAAAAAACTGTTGTCAGAGGAAAGGTTTTGGTGCCAAAATTTTTATAAATATTTTATAAGCATATATGCTATAAATATAATAATATATCCTTTCAAGAAACAGAAAGATATCACCACTGAAAAACTGAATTTTGAAGGCTCTTGCAGCACTACATGGCAAAGAACGTAATTATTTTTTAAAATTTGTTGAGCTTTTCTATATTCTGCCATCTTACCTGGGACAAAACTCCTACAAGCAGATTTTTCACCAAAGAATATTGGATAGGATAGTAAGACAATTTTTGCCAGACAAGATTCTGACACGGTCATGTCAGGCTGACATGAACTTACTGCCGCCATATTGAAAGAAATGAAGTTCGTAAGAACTGACTCAAAACAAAATTTAATGTGGCATAGCAACAGCCCTTGTTCAAAGGAATACCCAGAGAGAAAGAAGGCAGTGGCAGCTATTCCACCTACCCATCTACCTTTCATCTGTCAGTCTATCCTCATTTTATTATGTCCAGACATTTTCCTTGAAGAATGGCAATTTTGAAGGAGCTCATAAGCATTCTTTGTAGCAGTAACCTGGCTTTCACTGCAGCTGCAACCTTATTTCATACTACTCAAAAGAAAAAAAGTCTTCTTGTGAATATGAAATATTATTACTCTATATATCATCATCTTGCAGTAATTTGGGGAGTACAGAAAAATAGCTACCAATCCCCTAAAAGCTGAAATACCCCAACTGTTGTCCAATGATAACCTTATCTCTGTTTTGACCAGTATGACTGGGGGTTTACATTTTTGTTTGTTTCCCTGATACAGACACCTACTGTTCTAAATCAACTCCTGTCTTGGATTTTTCCTTTCTCAATTAACACATCATGTGCACCTAACTCCCATGCCAGTGACCCACAGATGAACTGCAGCATTCCAACAAAACTCTTTCCTGTTTCCTTTATTTTTTAACATCCCATTGGCACAAAAATAATTTTTCATTTGTCAAAATCCTTACAAATTGACTCAATAAACTACCTGCAAATCAGATATGCAGGCATCTTATACATATCAGGTATAAAAGTTTTGTCCACAAAACACGTATTCTTGTTTCCTTCTTTTCTTTAAAAACCAACATATTTCCTCTGTTGTACTTGGGTATGACTAAACAATAAAGCAGAATAACTGGCAATAATTGAAGCAACTCCAAAAGCAGTGTAATAAATAAGGCATGCTTAGAAATACTTTCCATACATTACTGAATAAAATATCCTGGAACTGAAATCTTCAAGTATAATGAGGACTAAATGTTTTTTTTTTTTTCTGCAATAGTTCTTAAATAAAGATGTTTCCTTTGTGACAGCAATCCCTCGCCTAAAGGAAGAGAACATTATGCAATATCTCTTGTGGCATGTAAGCACCTCCATTTGTGGTCTCAGAGTTTGTCAGCACCACGGGAAATCTTTATTGCCTGGTACCTGCACCCCTTCAATGTAGTTCTTGTTCAAGTAATGAGAAAAAATTGTAACATGAAATCCAAGGGAAACTTTACATCTTGTGTAACAACTCCTCCTGTCACCACTACCACATGAATCTTTACTTAGCCCTGTTTCAATGTGAATGTTAGGAAGGAATGTCAACTGAGTAAAGCAGGCAACCTTACAGTAAAACCATTCGCATATAAAAGGTTCTGGGTTGTTTTTTTTTTCCTTTGAGCATAAGGAAAGCTGTTTTTAGCACAGCATTACTTTCAATATCATAGTGTTACTGATCTGCAGGACAGGAGAGGGTAAATTCATCCCTGGAGCATCACTAAGGAGCACTCTGAACTTAACTTTGGGCTTTCTGTTAGACTAGTTGGTAGTAAAACACATATTACAAGTCATTTCCTCATCAAAATCAAGATAAGATTCTTATTCCTGGTATATAAATCTATATTTCAGACAGTCTGGTGGGGAAATTTAAAAATATGACCTTAATTACATTCCCCAGTAGAGCTGCTGTGTTAATTCAGGACAACACACCCATGTATTTATACAGATGGCTCTGGTGATCAGATTTGCCATGTAAAATCTCTACAGGGAAGCTGGGGAAAGGCAGAACTCCTAGGATATGTGCTCGTCTGCCAGTTTCACACTTTGAAATCCTTGGCAAAGTCTAATTTATACACCGCCAACTGTTTTCCTATCTGATTAGGCAGTTTTCTACTCCAGTAAGCATGTAAAATGGATATAGTTGAATTTCCACGCTGAGGAGCGAAAAAACAATATTTATAGTTTAGAAATAAAACAAGTGAGAGGAATCAGGCCTGTTGGGATCATAAAGAGTTTCATAGAGGGTGAATTTCTGATAAATCTGGATTGTAGGAATGGGAGGTGAAAGCCTAGTTTTAATGGACAGTCTGGTTTAGGGCATATTTATATAATAAACACGCAGACTTAAGAAATGTGTTTGTAATAAATTATCTTGAAGGCAAGCTTTTGTCACTTTTCATTGTTATACATCTCAGCTAGGAGGTAAGGTTTGAATCAAATTGGCATCTTACATGAATATTTAAGTTAACAGTTTCAATAAGTGGATGCAACCTCTATTTTTTCTTTATAGGTCCAATTAAGCCTTGTGGGAAAGGTGAGCACATAGAGGAAGTTTCAATCAATTTTTCCACTAAAAATGAAAAAACGTACATTAACTGATTGGTTTAATTGCAGCATTACAAGTAGCAGAGCATGGAACAAGTCACACTTTCAGTCATATATCAAGTTAAGCATTTTAAACAAACTCCAGGAGAAAAATTGCTATACAATTTCAGTATTTTTCAGCAGCCTGACAAATGCATTTTGGCAATGGCAGGAAAAAACCAGAAAGTCATAAATCAGTATGCCAGTCCTGAAATAAACTAAAATATATTCAATTGAGGCTCTTCATCTTCCTTTTTACTGCAGAGCAAAAAATAGCAGCCTATACTTTGTGATTTTAACAAAGAAGGGTCTTTCAAATTTTCTGTTGGGTTTGAAGCTATAACTAATTTAAACAGATTCTCAGTGAGTACAAGCTATGAGAAAAACTCAAGACCATTACAAGCAATATGTTAAAATGGAAAATGAGATTTTTCTTTTTTATAAAGAGCAGTATCTCTAACATCATTAATGCAGTATCCTATCATTATTATATTAAATTTGGCAAATGACTTGTTTAGATTCTTTTCCAGGATGCAGAATATACTGAAATGTTTTACATCTTTAAGTAGCTCACTTCACTGTTATCTCGGTAATTCTCCAGGAACATAATAGACAGAAGTGACCTAAATAAAATTTTTTAAGTACAATCTTTAGTTTTAGGGTTTCTGCAGGCAGGTTAGCAGTAGTCAGGTCCACTGCTGCTGAAGTAAACACTTAAGAGCTGTCACTTGCAAAGAGCCGCCTTTGGTGCAAGGACCAGAAGCCAACACTCAAAGACTGAACTATTAGGATCCAAACTGAAGTACTTGATTATGTTCTTGTCCCATCAACTTTTTATTTCTGGCCTCACTAGCGACCCAGCTTCAACAGGGATAGGGGAGGATTCTTCTGTCTGGATTGTTGCCCATCAAATGCAAACCATCAATATAATCCTATTATCATGGAGCAGCCACTTTTGAATGAAAAAGATCATGGCTCCTGTGCTGCATGTTGAATTCAAAGCTACTGGGTGCATGGCACAGTTAAAATAGGAGTTCACACACACAGTTAAAATAGGATGCTCATCCTCATGCAACTAAGGTGTAGCTCTGACATTCTTAATCGTCACTGAGCTTTTAGGTGCCACAGACAGAACCCCAAACTTCATCCCGCTATGTGTTTCCTGATTATACTGTGTTCAAGTGCAGCCTACACTTAGAGGACAGGAATTGTATGCTCTCTTATGAATGTTTTATTTTCTCTCTCTTTTGTTATTCTTTTTATTTAAAACAAAAAGCAGAGTTATATGCCTTATATATCTAGAAAGACAATACTTGTCTCCCCTCATGGGGGAAGTGAAACATGGAAGACTGGAACATATTTACAGTTATTGCTAGTATTTGTGTTTAATGATAGCATTGTCAGCTTTGCTTTTCTCTGCGTTCTGGCAAGTGCAATGATGACAAGACTTTCATCCTGCAGGTTGGTCAGAAAATCTAATAAGCCATTTTGGCAGACAGGCTGGATTGAAACAGGGAGATCTCTTTGTTTCTTGGAATCATGCTTAAGTTTTAATGTCTATTATGAATACATAGTCTATCTGGACCTACAAAGTCACTGTCTGCATTAAAGAAAGTATGTTTATCTTCCTGGTGTTTTTTGAATTTGTTTTCTTTCTCTCCAGAGTAAATGTTTGATTTGAGAGTCTGCAGCAGACAAATTTATGAATTTATGAATGATAAAAGCATCAGCAATCAGGAATGTGGCTTTCTTTTGTAAACAAAACTTTCTTTAAAAAGAACTTTCTTTTGCAAACCAAACTTTGGTTCTTTATGCAAATCAGAAAATAATTGGTTCCCCATTGTTTTTGAAATCTTTTCTTGGATCTTTGTAACAGTAAGAAAGTATGCAGTAGGCTGTTAGATGATGTCACCTGTTTCTAGGAATTCCAGTAAATCATCATGTCACTGAATGTTGACAGACACAATCTTGAACATCAGACTAGGAGAATGGCTGTCATCACCTCTGATTACCTTCATCCCTTTGATGACTTCTAGCAAAAGTCTTCTGAATGGTACGTTTCTGATTCCTTGTAACCTGACAAGGATAGAAGTGTGTGTTTCTAATTCGAAAAGGAACATCAGGCATAGCTGTGTCTATTTTTAGCTAATGTGGCTAAATTAAATGAAATAAGTTCATTATTTCATTAAATGAACTAATGTACTAGAATGAAGAAAAATAAAGGTTTTCTTGGCATATAGGATTTGAATTCAAAGTGACCTTCCAGAAACAAATTCAAGAGATACTGCAGTTCCACAATTCTATTCAATACATTGGATTATTACTGATTTTACCTTTTACTGATGATATTTTTTAGATTTAAAAAAAAAAAAATCAACAAACTACAACAAACACAAACCAAAACAACATCAACAGAAAAGCAAAAGCCAAACAACATTTCTTATCCTGGCCAGAAAACCAAATCAGTCCACCATACTCTGTTTCCACTGTGATCCATTCGATACCACTTGAATATCTTCATTTTGCAAAAACTTCCACACATTAAATTTGGCTCATATCTTACTGACCTTATAGGAAATACCCACAGTACAGAAAATTAAGAATAAATATATGACTTTGTAAACCAGGCCTAGAGGTATTTTACCTCCTGTCAGAGACTGAAATATTATAGTTTATGACTTAAACATTTTCATGAAGGACTTGCAAAGCTGTATTACAAAAGCTGCAGAGAAGACTACCACACCCTGAATGGGGCTCTGAGAGGCTCTGGACCACTCGCTGATGAAGGTAAGATAAAGCAACAGCTCAGGGCTGGGGACATTCACAGAGCACAAGCTAAAACCTCAGGAGTGGAGCTCACGGCTCCAGGGCTATCAGCTGCCAGGCTCGCACAGAGCCTCGCACCATGTGGGTGGAGGGGGAGGAGAGGCTTTGGGTGTGTGTTGGAAAAACCTCTGGTCAGAGGCAGTGAACACCCATCCTCCACTGTGCAGAGGAGCCCAGCTGAGGGGCCCCTTCACCCAGGGAAGAAGCTGCATCCTCATGAAGGACAGGGGGGGTTGACATGGCCCATCAAAGGCCCCCCCAAAGGACCCTGCACCAGAGATGATGCAACAAACCCTCAGTGTTGCAAAGGACAGTGTCAGACTGGCCCCTGCAAGGCAGGCACATGGGCGTTCCCACCTGGCCCAAAGCGTATATTAATCCACGGGTTTCTGTACTCTTTGGCGTGTGGCAGCATGTGGCCTCATGTGGCGGTGTGTGGCAGCGTGTGGTGATGTGTGGCGGCGTGTGGTGGCACGGCGGCAGGGGACCCTCACCACCAGAAAACCAGATGGAGGGGAGCAATGAGATATCATTGGGACCCTCGGATGGCTGATATGCTTCCACCTAAGCCCTGTCACTCTCTTCCTGTCTCCCTACTCCCCCCACGTACACTTCTTTCTCTATTTCTTTCTTCTTTTCTCTTCCTTTCTCTTCGTCTCCTTTACTATTAAATAAAATATATCAATTTTTTGGCACCAATATCTAACCTTGTTTGGTTTTAATCTCATTTTTGTGTATATTTTGAACCTTCTAAGTTCTTTCCGGTTTATACACAGAGACTTAGTTTTCTTTGCTCTTCTAGATTTAAACCGGATCGCAACACTTCCCAACAAAGCATCTCCTTTTTTTATTCGCAACTACTGAATACTCTAGCTTTTTACCAAAACCTTCCTTAAACTCCACAAATCAACCACAAGAATAAAACTATCTTCTTTCCAATACAAACACTAAAAAAGTAACAGTAAAGTAAGTTTTTTAATAGTCAAATAAGTTTTGTTAAAATGCTTTTTAAATTCAAAATTTTATTTCTTGATCTAATTTACTTTTCAGTTTTGAGAAATGGATTAAAAAACTACTGCAAGTTCTTGAAATAGATGTTGTAATATTTTTTTTACTCCTGAAATCCCTTCTTGCTTATTTAAATGAGACTTCAGCATACAATGTGGAGAAAATAGGTCCAAGAAAATTGAAAAATAAAATTTACAAAGAAATAGACCAGTCTCAATTGTTAGGACCCGGAAATTACTAACTGAATATTTTATCTATTGTATCATGCTGTCACTTATTTATCACGGTGTCCTAATTATTCTTTCATCCAATTAATTCACCATCCAATAGATCTTTGTTTCAAACAGCTTCTGCTTAAAAAGACAACTATGACCTCTAGAGTTTCAAGAATAGCTTTCACTATTGATATGGTAATCACAGGTGTACTGCTACTTAGAAGAACTTATGTCTATTTTTATGTATTTTCCTTAATTTTACCTGGTTCTTCAATCTGCTTGTTTAATCTCCTTATTGGAAAATAAAGCCAAAATGAAACAGATCTTTTCTGAATCTGGCCATCTTCCTAGGTATGAGCTGATTGATGCAAGAACTTAAGGACTGGGACACAAGAACTCACCTGAACTCAGGGAGCCGGATGGGCTGTGCAGGGCATGAAAGCATTGAGACTTCACAATTTCTCTCTTTCAAAGCTTTTCATTAAAGAAAACTGAGCAGAAGCCAAAGGTAAAAAAAGACATAGACAAAAACTTCAACCAGTACACATTGTGCTTAAGTGCAGAATATTCTTTTGACAAATACCATACACTTCCTCAGCAAGTTTCAGTTTTACTAATAGGTGTTTTCTGACAAAAAAAAAATGTATTTTTCCCTATAGCTGTAGCAATTTCATGCCTCTCTTTCCAGTCTGCATGAGGTGTTGCTAAATTTATTCCCGTTCCTCACCTGTTTTCACCCGTGTTACTCCTGGTTAATAGTTGTAGCTCACCTTTTCTTGCTCCCAGAGTTGGATGAGGTAGAAAGACTTACACAAGGTGAAAAGAGATGCCTTAAAAAACTTGACTTCTGTGAGTATGGTAAAAGGCAGATCATATTCTTTCCTTAAATTAGAAAATTAAACAGAAACCAATACATGTCAAAGATCAAACAGGCAAGGAATAATCTGCTGCTGCAATTACTACCATCAGGGATTGGATCAGTTGATACTTTCTAAATACAGTTTGACATCTCATAAAAATTACAGCTAAACCAACAGAAACTAATTTCTGTTTTTCACAGGTGTCTATCAGGTTATAAACACACCTAACTTATTGGTGGTAATAAATGCATAATGGAAGGATATAGTTTAATATAAGCCATAGACCTTCTGAATCACCTGCGAAAATAAACTGAAATTGAGTATTTCTGTCTGTCACTAACAGTCCTGAAACATTTCGTGACTTTTGAAAAATTAGATTTTTAGTGGCCTTTGACTGAAGTATTTTTTTTTTTACTTCCCTTATGATCTAGAGGAGAATGGTCTGTCTAGTCAGAGAAGCATTTCTCCCAGACTATTTAAGAGCAGATCTGAGTCAGTCAATTGACCTAAACAGCATTGGATAGAACTAAAAATTGTTTTTTCTTGATTTATTGAGATCACAGAGCAATATAATCATTTAGGTTGGAAAAGAACTTTAAGATCATCAAGTCCAACAGTTAACCCAGCACTGTCAAATGTTTTCCTCAGGGGTTTTTTTGGGTTGATTTTTTTTTCAGTTTTCATTTAAATAAATTATTAGGAGTTTCTTTCAATGCTTTGGTGCTACTCAGAGATTTTTTTTAAATCCTTGAAAAAATTCTGATATAATTTCAGATTGCCATGTACATGGTGCAGCAATCATAGAATCATTAAGTTTGGAAAAGACGTACAAGACCATCAACTCCTATCTTTGACTAAACACCACCATATCACTAAACAATAGCACTAACTGTCATGTCCAGTCATTTCTTGAACACTTCCAAGGATGGTGACTCTACCACTTCTCTGGGAAGCCCATTTCAATGCTTAACCACACTTCCAATTAATAAATTTTTCATGATGTTCAACCTGAACCTCCTCTAGCACATCTTGAGGCCATTTCCTCTGGTTCTGTCACTGGTTGCCCAGGAGAAGAAAGCAGCCCCCACATGGCTGCAGCCTCCTTTCAGGCCGTTGTAGAGAGCAATAAGGTCTCCCCTGAGCTTTCTTTTCTTCCAGGCTAAACAACCTGAGCTCCTTCAGCCACTCGTCACAGGACTTGTGCTCCTTCCCCAGCTCTATTGTCCTTTTCTGGACTCGCTCCAACACTCAATGTGCTTCTTGCAGTGAGTGGTCCAGAACTGGAAACAGGATTCAAGGTATGGTCTCACCAGTGCTGAGGACAGGCAGACAATCACCACCCTGGTCCTGCTGGCCACACTGTTGCTGATACAGGCCAGGATGTCATTGGCTTTCTTGGCTACCTGGGCACACTGACAGCTCATGTTCAGCTGCTGACAACCAGCACCCCCATATTCTTCTCTGCTTGGCTGCTTTCCAGCCACTCTTCCCCCAGCCTGTAGCCCTCTATGGGGCTGTTGTGCTCAAAATGCAGGACCTGGCACTCAGCTTTGAATCTCATATCTCTGGTCTTGGCCCACTGATCCAGAATGAACTGAAGTAGTGAAAAAACACAAGTGCATGACATAAGTCACAAAGTTGTGTTTTCACTCTAGCATACACAACTTTATTAATTTCAGACATGCCTTTCCTGTATCAATAGTCCATTCTAATAATGAATAATAGTAAAAGAAGCCAGCACCACAATAACAGTATCATCTATATATAAGATTTATAGTGCTTAAAATGCTGTACTATTCTATATAAAATGACAAAAACTAGTGCATGCCAAGTATGTAGGAAATACAGAAGTCTAAATGAGGTAGAAAAAATGTGTATTTTTGATCTTTATGATACTGTAGTCACAAGAATATACGAGTCACTTGAGTTAAAATAAAATAGACCATGTCTGATCTCCTGGTAGTAAAGCTGGACAAAAACTGACGCAACAAATAATGAGACAGGTCAAAGTTATAACACAGGAAACATCTCTTAACATTGTTTGAAACAACACTGGACACATGTAAAATTTAAGTATAGGAAAATATCAGGGATTGTATCTGGCTATAAACTTTTGCTCTAGGCTGAAACACGGCATAGAAAGTTTCAGCACAGCATGATCATTCTTTTGTAGTTACTGAATTCAATTTAAATTACTCTCAAAACAAAACATCTTCCCTCAGAAACTTTCATGTACTTAAATTCTTTCCTGTTACTTAAATATCACCTTTTTTCTTCTCTAAAACAATAAATTCTACATGTGCTTTCCCAAACTTTTCAGTCCTATGTAAAAAAAAAAAAAAATCAACTGCTAAAGAAAAGAGATTTTTTTCCCTGTCTCTTACTAGATTTTATTTTTCTTAAAGAGAAAGATGTGCAACCAAAAGTTGTTAAGTGGCAATTTCCAAACATCTTCGACTAGTCAATGTGGGGCCAAACTGTATCTCAGGAAACTGATACTGACGAAAAGCAATAGAAATCTGAGGAAAAAAAGTTTATTATCAATTGCTCCTGCATTTTAGAAGCAAACTATTACATTACTATTACACTACACTGGCAGAATGGAAGTAATGAAGTGTATCTCCCCTAGATCCCTAATGACATGTAAGAGCACCCTCCATGGGCTCCCAGAGGACACCAGAGCTGCTAGGGGATGATAAATATCTGCTCTCAGAGTAAGGGCTAGCAGCAGTTACTGAGACAGGATGCTGTTTGCTACAGAATCCCAGACTGCAGCCCTGAACAAACTTTGTATGTAAGGAAACTGATGAAAACAGAGACTTGCAGAAAGGATTCTCATACTAATATTAACTGTGTAAGATAATTAGAATCATTAAAATCCAGAAAAGGACTGTTAGGAAAAAAAAAAAGACCTGCAATAGCTTTAAACAGTTAAATTGTAATAGTTGTTGCAAAGAAAACACAATATAATGGTGAAGCATCATATTAATTTCACCAAAAATATAGGGTGACATAAACCTGCATGCGTGATACCATTTCCCTTCCTTTCCTTATTTTTTCCTGTCAATTCCTTGCCCTTGAGAGCAGGAAATCTGCTAATACATGGTGTAACCCTATTTCTATTCCAACATAATTTTTGACCTTAGAGCATGACTTCAACATATTTCAACTGATTTCAGCTGTGCTATAAAATCAACAATATCAACATTAAGAATAACTTCCCTTGTAAGCAAAGTTCTATGAGTGGATCAACGGGATCAATACAAAAGATCCATTGTTTTTCTACTGGCACAATAACTTATAGTAAGGAGTTGTCTCAGTTTGAGACAAATTAGGAGGAAACGTCCTGAGATGAACAAGTCCTCTAATGGAAGGCAGGTTTTGGCAGCCCCTCCCCCACAGCTAGCTCCCTCTGCTGGCCTGTTAGCAGAAGCAAGAAATTTTTCCCAGGACTGTGGCCTCCTCTTCTTCTTCTTCTGGAACTGTTCAACTTCGCTCCAGTCTGAAACACCAGAACACTGCCAGGAGCCCCCGTGCCATGGCCCTGAGGGGAGGCCCTAGGGTGCCACACCCCGGCTCTGCAGGACCTTGGGAGAAGTGGAGCAGGACTCTAAAATATCCACCATCTTTCTCCACAACTTGAAGGTTTATTATCTAACATTATTCATGGTTCTTTCCCTTGTGCCTGCATGCACCCTGCTTGTTAAATAAACAGGTTTTTTTCACTTTCCTCCAAGAAATTCCTTTCGAACCTGTGGGGGAGGGGCTGCCAAAACCTGCCTTCCATTAGAGGACATGTTCATCTCAGGACGTTTCCTCCTAATTTGTCTCAAACTGAGACAAAAATTTGGCTTATCTTTTCATTGAGACTGAAATTCATTCTTGTTTAGACTAGTGTCTAAACTTGGCACACTGCACATATGCTATGGAAATTCTTTTTAAGCCCTATGAAGGATTTAGCACTTTAGAGGGATGTAGGCAATTCATTAGCCTCTGAAATTCAGTTTAGAAACTTTAGATGCACACTGTGGCACCAGTGCTGAGACTCATTGAGTTACTGTTACGCAGCAGAATGTTAGAAACCTCTCAGCCAAGGAAGAGATGGCTTCAAACCCCAGAGAAGACATAGATGAGGCATACCGTCATTTGTTTAGTGGCAAAACACACTAAAACTAGTTTGTGGAGCCTAGGGCACGGGCAAAGAAAATTTGCTACCATATGATTCCTCGTGTTCATTTGGTACGGTTTCAAAGAGTGCTTGAATTTGTTCAAAATATTTTAAAAAGCTTAAATTGCTTGACTTTATGCCACTTCCAGTGCTGTGTGCGACATTCTATTTAAGCCTTCCCTATTCATGTGGGGTTGTAGAGCATCAGACGTGTTAATGATTTGAGAAATGTGTCCAACAGAAATGAAATGTCCTCCATCAAAGTTTGCTCTGGGTTAGGTTTACAGTAAGGGTTGGGTTAGGGTTAGGGGTTACAGTTAGGGTTAGGGATAGGGTTAGGGTTGGGTTAGGGTTTAGATTAGGTTTAGGTTTAGGGTTAGGGTTGGGTTAGGGTTAGGTTTAAGATTAGGATTTTGGGTTAGGTGTTAGGGTTAGATTTTGGGTTAGGTCTATGGTTTGGTTAGGGTTAGGGTTAAATTTAGAGCTAGTGTTAGGGTTAGGGTTAGGTTTAGGGATTAGGGTTAGTGTTAGGGTTTAGGTGTTAGGGTTAGGCTTAGGGATATGGGTAGAGATAGGTGTAACTTTAGGGTTTACGTTTAGGATTAGGTTTTAAGGTTAGGGGTAGGGTTAGGGTTAGGTTTATGGTTAGGATTAGGGTTAGTGTTAGGGTTATTTTAAGGCTTTGTGTTAGGGTTAGGTTTAGGTTTAGGGTTAGGGTTAGGTTTAGGGTTAGGGTTAGGGTTAGTTTAAGGCTTTTTTTTAGGGTTTGGTTGTGGTTCGGCTTTTGGTGTTATGGTTAGTTTTATGTTTAGGGTCAGTTTAACGCTATGTGTTGGGGTTTAGTTGTGGTCAGGGTTTCGGTGTTACGGTTAGGGTTAAGGTTAGATTTTAGGTTTAAATATAGGGGTAAGGTTTCTGTTAGTGTTTTGGAGTTGGGATTACAGTTAGGATTCTCAGGAAAAACACAGAAAGGATAAAAGTAAAGTGCTCAATTTATAGAATATAAGCACTTAAAATAGTTAATGAAGAAAATAAAATGCCTTTCCCAAAGATCTGTTCTATATATTGTATCATGGAATTAGATAGGAAAGGCTTCTTTCTGGGCAGTATAATCAAAGGTGTAAGTGTCATCGAAATAATTAACCAGCAGCCCACTTGGTGCCCCTGAAAAATATGCTCCTGAGTCATAACATAAAATACCCTTTATTACCTCTATTGTAAATCAAGGAAGGAGGTAAAGGCCATTGAACCACCTGAGAACTATGGGAAACATCTTGCTAATTACAGTGTCCTATTAACTGTATAGGTATGTAAACTAGATATGGTATATGCACTCACAAAACTGAAATGAAGTAGTGTAGTCATAAACAAATAGCGATCAGATAATCAGAGAGCATTTTTCATCTGAGAATTACTTCCACTAAGAAAGAAAGAATATCTGACTTTAGTTGAAACTCTAACTGATCTTTAAGAAGCACCGGCTTTTGGGTATTTTCCCTAAAATATTTATCTTAGAAATGAAATCAGTTTCAGTATCTGCCAAAAATGTTTAATAAGCTGCAAGGCAGGAAAATATAGTATTAAAATAGAAAAAGTTTTGATTCCTTACAGTTACTTTTTTTTCCCCCAAATCTAATTGGGACCAACTGGCCTCATTGCTTCTTATAAACTTAGCAATATATATTCAGAAAAAGGAATAAAAATGAACAGATGTTTCTCCTTAAAGAAGTCAGACAAAGATTTTTCTTACACAATAAATCAGCTGCTAGTGGATTTCCAGGACACTGCTCCAGGCTAACTGTTTAGGTATGGCTTAAAAACCTGGTTTACCTCTGTATGTATCCAAAACTGGTAAAGCAGATTAAACTGTAAATGAACAGCAAACACCGAAGGGGGAATGAAAAGAGCCATGGGCAAGTTGAACATCTGAAAAATGAGAAAGAATACATACATTAGATATATAATTCTAAACTCATGATAATATAATAACGTACTATCAGGAGCTCAAGGCACTGCACAATATACTTGCTTCTTCTAATACGTCCATAATGCAGACATTACATAGCATACATAGATAGTGATTATTATGTTACTACTAGATGTGCTATAGCAAATGAGATATAAATTGATCCAAAAGTGATTTTCCAAAAGCCAAACTGAGCAAGTTGAAAATTCAAGAAAAGAATTCATAAATTTTGATATTAGATGCTTATGCTGTGTACTATATGGAGCAGACAGCAACATATCCTTGACATGAAGGGCTCACATATAGGGAAGAATGATCACAGATTAAGCAAGGTGTGAATTTATAACACTATAGCTTTTCTATCCAAACTCCCTACATAAGTACCATGAGGGTAAGACAGCTTACTTGGCTTTCCAAGTTAATTGTAATTCTCACTCTAACTTTCTCATGGCATCTCCCATAAAGTCCCAATATATTGCTGAGTCCTAAAAAAATGCTAGCGTGTAAACAGTATCAGAAAACTGCTTACCTGGGAAACCCTAGTATCTTAGATACAGAATAAAGTCCTAGGAATTTCACAATTTATTGCTCAACTGGCTGAGCAATAGAATAAAACTACCAAGAACTTTGTATGTTAACAGTCAGTCTGCTTTCTACAGAAAAAGGCTTATCTTTTTCTCTTCCCTTTTACTTGCCATTGTGTTATATCACCTGCATTGAAAAGTTAATACTTCTCTAAAATACAGAGATTTTTCCTAAACCGAACAGTAGCAGAAGTATCTTCAAAAGTTTAAATCTCTTTAGCATTCAGAGAATATCTGTGTGGCAGGCAACAGCTCCCTGTGAAGAACAGGAAAATTAGCAAAATCCATTTCCAAATTACTATTGTCCTTTTCACAAAAAACAAATCTTTGAACATCCAAGAAAGCAGTCTGATAGCCATTAGAAGCCTCCTGGACCAGGAAGTCCTTTAGTGAGGGTCTGGACATAGCATTTAAAACCGATATTCTCTCAGTTTTAGTCTAAAGGCCTGCCCAATAGATTAGAAGTCACAATGGGGCTGTGAAACAACTGCACCTCCGCCCCAGTGATGTGACTGATGCTCTCAAGAAAGTCACCCCAGACATACCTCACTGTGACAAACCAATGGAGGACTAGGGCCCTGCAATATCAGCTTAGTCTGCTGGCTTCAACACCAGACAATGTCTGAAACACTAGGACAAAACCCTGAATCCATTGCAGTATCACCTGGCAAGACTGGGACAGCAGGGATTTCAAAATCTACACTCTAAGACTTCATGGATCACAGCTGCCCCGCAAATTACATGTGGGGTGTTTCTGTTTCTGTCTCAGAAGTTGCCTTCCAAGAAGTAAAGGAATTAAAAGTTAGTAGAAGGGTACTGAGTTTCTGTCTAATGGCATGATAACAGCAGGATTTTTTTAAAAAAGGAATGGAGAGGAAATTGATTTTAAAAAACCCCAAAAAACCAAACCAGATGGTTTTCAGATTATTCATGGAAGTGGTTACAGGATTGAAAGCAGGGTTAAAAAATTATATGCTTTTCCCCTAAAAGTATCAGAGGCAATTTGGTGGTATTTACAGATGACTCAAAGGGGAAAGAAGGATCATCTTCGTATTTATTTCCTCACTTACTTTTCACAAGAGTACTAGGATTTCCCTGCTAAGTGGTGGGATGAAGGAAATTTTATATAAATCTACAGGTAAATTTGAGACTGTCAAAGGAGAATGCTTTACTAACTGCCTCATATTTTCTTGCAATGCAAGCTTTATTTTGCACAGAAAGGATTTTAAAGATCATTTACAGAAGTGGAACTCATAGGGAGAAATGAAAACTTCTCCCATACCATGATCTGACTTTTCCTATTTGTGGTTCCACTGAAATAAGAAGAACAATCTCAGGAAAAAAAAAAAATCATTAAATAGTTTTTTCACTGGAAATGCCAATTCACCAAACCAGAAGATTTCATGGCAATGTACCAGCTTTCACAAATTTGTAGAGGAAAAGCTTTCCTGGCTCCAGAATGGAATTTCTGGTCGAAACGGCAGGAAAACTTTTATCAGGCTGACAGATCTTTTCTCATGTGTGGATTCAGCAGCAGAGATTGAGAAAGTGCTACAACAGCTGATGCGAAAAGCACCCAGAGAGGGGCTGGAGAGGCATTTGCATCTGGGGCTGTGGCACTACAGCTGTTTGCCCTCACACCAAAGGCACTGCCCCTTTGGAAGGTCCACTACCCACTCTCCCATATGGGTATTTCTACCTTTCTCCCTCTCATTCGTAAGTAAAGGCTGATAAACACTTCCACTACACAAAGGGAGTGCACTAAAACTCCCTTAAATAAAACTCCTTTAAATAATTAAAATTCAGCAGGAGCGCTGAGTTTCCCTGCTGGGTCTCTGGGGCCACCTGCCGATGCGGCCGCGGAGGGTCTGAGGGGCGTGGGGGGCTGCAGGACAGCTGCCGACAGCAAGCTCGTGTGGGCATGAACTGTGTGAGGACTCTGCAGGAGTTAAAGGCAAGGACAAAAAAAAACCACAACCCCAACCAAAAAAGCCAACACATTTTTTACAGATCCCAGACCTGGCAGGCTCCTCAGTAGACAAGAAGTGGCTGACTGTGCTGAAAACTGTGTTACCTATTCCCTTTCCAGACTTATATGTAGATGTTTCCACTGCTTTCATAACAAGGCATAGTTCAACTGTTTATCTAAATGTACAGTGTAAAGCTATCAAATTATTATGGATCTAATATTTGCAATTACATCTTACCCTTAGAGGAAAGTTGAGAATGGTACTCAAAGCATTAAACAATAGCTTTTCAAAGTGTATGTGCAAATCTCTCACAACTGCCCTTTGACTGTTTCATCACTTTTATATTCATTTATATAGCATTATCTTGCATTAGCTTGCTGTTTTCTTCTTAAAAATCAATACACTTTTTTTTTTTTGACATCTTTTCCCCAGAAAATGGGCCTCAACACTATCTCTCAGTCTTCACAGTAGATTTGCTTTTCTATGGCCCCTCCAGTGGAGAAACAGAAAAGCTGTGTATGCAAACAACATGAAGCACTATACGTTCGGTTCCAAAATCAGGAGTACATCTCACACCACTGATTGTCAAGCATGTTTTTCTATTCTCTTTCGTTTCATATCTTTTCAATCATAGATTAACATGCTGATTTATTTATCTTACAATGTTTAACTTAAAACACAACAGAGCTGGCAGCAGAACAGTCCCATAATCCCACGCCATCCACCACAAGTTTTTCACAGTCTCCACAAACTTGGATGTCAAACTGCATTCAACAGTACAGTACACATTCAACAACATCAGATCACTCTCATAGATTAACTAAGGATTTCACTGAGTTTCAGCTTCAAGGCAGATCCATCCACGGTTCTGGACAAGTCTGAGTCCAAAAAAATAGCAGTTCTGTAAGAATTAGCAAGAATTGTGATCATGCACAGTAAGGAGTTGCAGAAAGAAAATTGGCATATGTCTGAAAAGTTCAGGGAGGAGGCAAAACAGTATTTACACTAACCATATGTTTTGGCTAATACCAAATATTTGGTGAAAAATACCTGGCACACAAAAGTACCATGTATTTCTAGATTCATTTCCCTTTGCACAAAGCAAATTAATTTTAAATACATGTATATTATTTGCCAAGTGATACCAGTGTGGTCCTGAGGATGGTCTTTGGAATCCAAGGTGGCCAGACATCTTGGTCTTTTGAATATTTTATGCTCTCTGAGGTATCATCCTAAAAATCATG
Source organism: Struthidea cinerea (assembly GCA_013397865.1). Taxonomy (NCBI): domain Eukaryota; kingdom Metazoa; phylum Chordata; class Aves; order Passeriformes; family Corcoracidae; genus Struthidea; species Struthidea cinerea. The sequence goes on from VZTI01005493.1 coordinate 736,524, forward strand.
CCAGCTGACAAAGTGCTCATGCACACACCCATATGTACACACAGGCTTTTTGTCTTTTTTGAATTATTGTTTTTGTTAAGCATTTGCACATATGGTCCCAATGGGTAAATGGGCAAAGGTTAAATCTTTAACATAGCAGTATTTACAGAGGAAGCAGAGTTGTCACAGACAGACATCCCTTCCGCTATTGCTCACTACAGTCATTTAAATTCTAGGCAATCTTGCTAACACCAGATGATTACTTTCTTAATAAATAAACAACAAGAATTTATATAGAAGACACTAAGAAAGATATCTAAGAAATAGTACTGCTTCATGACTTCAGAAGAAAATTTCTCTGGAATGTAGGACTTTAACTAATTTACTGACATGTGCTTCAAACAGTTACCAACTAGAGGCTAAGTCCATGCTCAGTTACATAAATCCACTTTACCAAAGTTAATGGAGTTACACTGGATTTGCATGTGTGAGCATACTCTCTTGACTTTGAGTCATTCACTCACAGGCTGGATGTAGAGATTGCCAGAGGACTGTGGGTTTTCTTCACCACCCATATTATACCTCCTTGGAGAATATATATAATTATATAACTATAGGTATGTATTTATATATGTAAATATATTTGATATTCCTTTTGAACTCTAATTCTGAAAATTAGATTTTGAAGTTATTCTTTTTGAATAACACACAACCAGAAAAACTACAATCTGAGTGAAAAAGTCAAAAGAGAACATGAGGGCTCACCTGAGGAAATCAGCAGTTACCCTGGGTACAGAACTAAACCCTAAATATTATGTTACATTTATGAATGCATTTGGAAATATACTTTTTAAAATCTGTATATAAATACTGAATATGTACACACTTCAACATTTCAAATTACTTTTATCTGAAGTAACACTAGGTTACATACTGCCCTCACCTACTACAGTACTGACATGACATGACTGAGCAGAAACAAACTACTACATTTGCATTTCCAAAAGAATTTTTAATGATGATATCTCTCCCTGCTCCTTTTAGTTAGACATACATATTCTGAAATAGTTGAATTATACTCTGCTCTTTTTCTGTACTTATGTATGAATAACTGAATGGAAATTCTCCATTCTACTCAAAAAGTTATGAAAATATAAATGCAAGGTTATATAGTTAGCCTTCTTTAACTTTTATAGCTATTTTCATGGTTTTTGTACATTAGTGAATATATTTTAAAACTTGTGATTCTCAGATTCTTTAGTTTCATCTTCTGTGCCTTCAGTGTCAAACATCTTTAAAAAAATTGTTTTTCTTTGAAGGGAAATAAATGCTCTGTTTTCACTTTTACTGAACCTTGTTGATAATTAATTTCTTTTTCTAATCTTGTGCAACTTACCCAGGAGGTGTATTTCTGCAGTACAGATTGTCTCAAGGCTGTGAATAAGTTGTAATCTTCTGAACTATGGTGTACTTGGTGTGCAGCCCAAATTATATTCACCTCTGTAAAACACAAAATTTCTAATGAGGTTTGCACTAGAGAAGAAACATCTGTTTCCCAAGGCCTTTTTTCTTAAGCTAAAAGCAACTAATCCCCCAATTTACACTTTGCTATTTTATATTAACATAAAATAATAAAACCTAATGCTCAAAGCTGAGTTTCGGTAGGATGGGTTCCATGTCCTTCAGTGCACACAGTTAGTGTAAATTTCATGCTGAAGTAAGGCGAGGCTGTAGCAGGAACTAAAAATCATTGCCGCAGGAGTAGAAGGATGTGTGTGATAAGAATTAAATAGTCAGAAAGCCTCATCTGAGACCTGGTAACATGAGTCAGTAGGAACTCTGTAAAGAATTCAGAGGGACAAAGACTGAGGATGCTCTCATGCTTGCACTTGGTATATTTAAAGACTAGAAGGGGACACAAAAAGTTCCAAAAATCTTATGCATCAAATTTAAACAAACGACCTAACTGGTGTCAGCTTTTATGCTTACATTTTTCTGGAATGCGTGAATCTTCAACCCACTTGTGCCACAGACCACAAAACACAGCCACTGCCTGCCCACTAGTGACAAACGGAAAAACAAACCGATGCTTGCTGGGAACCCTTGACCCAGCCAAAGGAAAGAAGTGGTTCTATTGTTACAGTCAAAAAACAAATTGCTGGAATAAGGGCAAACCTAATGTCAGCCACGTCCTCGGAAGCCATGACACGTCTAATGCACTGAAACGAAGAATACTTGAAAATCCTGATTCTATTTCAAGGCATTTTCTCACTCAAGAGCATATCTGGGTAGTCTGTCTGCATTGTATCTGGACAGTCTGAAGTGGGATGTTAAGACAGAAATATTCATGGCTATCATATATATAGCTATAAGGATTACCTTAATTACAGGAAAAAAGGAAAAAGCATTGCAGCCCAAATAATGCCTATTTATCATAATCCTCAATTTAAGGTCTCATGTATTCCAAGGAATGAAGTATACACAAAGCCTCAGCTGATTACAGAAATTAAAAGTCGACTGGCTCTCTGCCAGCTGCACTCTCCCGTTGCCACTGATTTGTTTCACCAGAGCCATTAGAGAAGTGCCTTTGGTTGATGTTAGAACCACATTCAGAGAACAATTTTATAATGTCTGTCTGAAGTCCTGTAATTATCTGCAGCCAAGTTTACATCAAATAGTTTAGGTCTAGTGATTAACATTTACTTCCAATGTAAAGTAATGCAAAAAAAATCCTCTTAATGAATCTGAAGGTATCTTCACCATTTAGGGGACTAGATTGTCTTTTAACAGGAGGTCAAAGTCCTGTACACTAGCAACTGGAACTTTTAAATCTAATTAATTTTGACAATTTGGTAATTAACATCACAAAATCATTTTTGAATGACCTCAAAGGCCTTAAAAATACTTGAAATTGCTGAAATAAATCTGTAATTTCAACTATCAAAAAACAATTAACACCGAGTCTTAGAATTCTTTCTTCTTTAAATACATTTTTTCCTGAAGGGACAAGTGTTTACTGTATCAAGAATTAGTGATGTCTCTCAAAAAAAAACCAAAACAACAACCCCATCTTAATGTATCTCTGCCTAATAAACACACTAGGAAATGAATTATTCAGCTGAGCTTCAGTATTCAATAATAATTTGTATTTGAAATGTTTCTCAAGACCTCGACAGAAGCTAAATGAGTGAACAAAGTATCTGAAAAGGTGGAGGTTAAAGACCTGTCTCCTTAGTTGTTTTAAAAGCATTTACTTCCTATCACAAACTGTGTGTAACACAAGCCTCCACTCAATGAAGTGCAGCTGTGCAAACAGGGTACAGTAACTGGATCTTTCTTCTTTCCCTCAGTCATTTTTCAGCATTATGAAAAGTTCAAGGAAGGGAATCTATGATGATTTTTACAGTCTACTTTCATTGTAGTTAAGGTCAAATGGTTTTCAAAATGAGTTACTAAAAAGGCATTTTATTAGGATTCATTTTTCAGTTAAACTGCCTCTTACACTAACAAGTGTATGGAATATTGGTAACCAAATATTGGTAAAATGTTAGCCTTTCAGGTGTGAGAGTTAGCTTAAATGATCTATCATTCAAAAATGCACCAGAGGAATATTCAGGAGATAAACAAACAATTCTTCCACAAGTAATTTAACTGCTACAGCTATTTCTAACTTCTGTTACAGCTTAGTAAATTAAATCCTGCTCCTTAATCCTATTCTTGATGACACCAACGGCACAGACTACATTAAATTCCTTTGAAAAGCAGGCAGACTCAATCAGAAAAAAATTTTGTATTAAAAGTTTATCTGAAGAAACTGATAATCAAGAACTTTTTATTTGAAGCAGAAGAATAATATGAATGTGTGAAATAGATCACCCCAAAACTCAGTCTGTAAGCATTAGTACATTAAAAGTATTACAACCATAATGCCAAAAAGACATGTCTCAAATCTAAGAAACAGACCAAGCATTCTTCAAGGGATAAAGCTGACTGCTCACCAACTGCCTGCAACAGAAATGAAATTGTATGTGTCTATAGAAGACTTGTGGTTTCATTTTTACATTCCTAATGATGATAACTTGAAAGAAAATAAGAAAATTATTTGAATGAGGATAAAATTATAAAAGACTCTCTCACATGCACTTTCTCATATGTATTATTACATATGACCAATAAAGAGAGCAAGGTTGAGCCAATTCCAACACAGATTTAAAAAAAAAAAAAACCAAACCTATGCAGAAAACAGGAAGTATTACTGCATTTTATAGAATTATCAAATTATACTGTGAAGCCACAGGAAAAAAGTAGACGATGGAATTGGAGAAGCCACCGAGACAATGCCCCAATGGAATTTTTGACATTTCATAATTCAAATGTGATTGTTAAATACAATTTAAAAAATTGATAACTTCAATACACTTACACACAAACCCCCTATTTTTGATTCAGGAGAGTGAACCTCACAGAATATGGGATAATTCAGGTGGGAGAGAACCACTGAAGGTCTCTAGTCCAACTTCCTGCTCACAGCAGGACCAGCTTTAAATTCCTCAGACTCATCTGGGTCTCGGAAAACCTCCACATCTTCTGCTATTATGAAGAACTACCTCTAACTGAAGATAAAGGTAGCATTTCCTTTTTGTGTAGTTGTGAGGAAAGTTATACAAGTTATAACACAGCACAGCAAGGACTTCCTCTCCTGCCGTGGCTTTCCCCAACTTCCTGTTAATGGATGGAGACCTGATGAGCTATTCTCATCTGGGGAACAACAGAGCAACTGCATCTTGCTACTGGAGTCAATTACTGTTGAATTTATTACTATTATTATTACCACCATCTACTTAATTAATTAATATTTTCATCCATCACCCAACTTAAAGAATCAGCATGTAATCCCAACAGAGAATAAATGAGGCCATGTAGTTAGATGAGGAAGGAGAGAAAATTGGTGCTACACAGAAATTGCTGAATGAAGGACAGGTTATGATTTGGCCTTCAGTTATCATTCTAGCTCTTTAAGTCTCTGTGAAGTCATCTCAGAATCAGACCTGCACTTGCTAAAATCAGTGGGCTCCAAGCAGGTTAGAGATTTATATCCTACGACTAATTCCAAAAGAAAAAGGAAGATTTGTCATTTTAGCATTAGTTCAGTGTATAAATTCTGTTATTAGAAGAAAGAAAATGAGAAGCTGAGGGAACTGGCCTGGAGAAGCACAGGCTTTGGAGGAACTTTATAGCGTTGTAACATCAATGAAGCACTGGCTAACAAGAAGCTGGAGCCAGGCTTTTTTCAGCAGTCCCACTTTATCATCTCTTCTGGATTTTCCAAAATGAAAAAAGATTATTGATGTTATCCTTCTTTTGTACTTCTTCCTGCCTTCCTCCTCCTAATTAATTCAAAAAATGTAATGTTTCACACACTTTCAAAATCGTATCAGTAAGGCAACCAATGATTTTACTTAGGTTTAATTTTTTTATTTAAAATTAATTTTTCATTACTAATCAAGTCCCTTTCTATGAACCCCTAAGACAGATCCAATGCCTGGGCCATATTTCACTATTTCTGAAGTATTTCTTTTGTAGTAGTACAAAATGGTCATTGTGCAAATAAGACCCCTCATAATACAGAGAGGTCAAAATGAGATTTCTTTTGTTGCTCATTTCTGTAATTTTAAGTGATTTCCACAGCCCAACACATTTTGATTAACAACAGGAGAGAACATGTATGCCAAAAAAACACCTGTAGTCATTTGAAGGAGTGATTTCAATGACAACAGGCATTTAATGAAATCCTCAGAATCAGTGAAATGGTAAAGAATTGATGAAGCTTGAGTAAATAAAAAAGATTAGAGATAACCTTTTAATTAAAATATGCACACAAGCATATTAAGACCCGGATCTTAAGTAATATGGAAAAAAAATACAGGTGATGAGTCACATAAAGTTTCCATTCTCTTTCAGTCAACACTGACTGTAGCTAGGAGAACAGGCCAAAGTTTCCCTTCAGCACCTACCTAAATTTAAAAAGAGCCTTCAGTTGTGCTATGCTAGCCATCTTTTACAAGATGGCATGGTCCCAACTGACGCCAGTGTGGAATCTGTTGGTTCCTAAAGCAGGTGTAACCCACAAGACTTCAGAGGCAGGTACTCTGTGCTGCATTCACCTACAAGCAACTGAAAAGGGATCATATCCTGAGTCTACTTCTCTCCAGTCAGAATTAGTAGAAACCCCAGGATGACTGAGGAAAGAAAAATGGCCTGGAAGGTAGAAACATCAGTCACTCCTTTTCTATGCATTCCAACCCTACCTACAAAGATAACAGAGAGGAAAATACATAGCATTTAAATAATTTATCTGCTAAACTATTACTTTTTCTGATTCACAAAAAATCCCCAACTGTTTGATTAATGACTACTTTTCTGCCTTCTTCTAATTGATCTGTTCATAGAATCACAGAACCACAGAATATGCTGAGTTGGGAGGGACCCACAAGGATTATCAAGTCCAACTCCTGGCCTGGCACTGGACAGCCCCAAGAATCACTCTATGTGTCTGACAGCATTGCTGAAATGCTTCTTGAACTCTGTCAGGCTTGGTGCTGTGACCACTTTCCTGGGGAGCCTGTGCCAGTGCCTGGCCACCCTCTGGTGAAGAACCTTTTCCTTACCTGACGCAGCTTCATGACTGGTCAACAAAAAGAAGAGATTGGTCTCTGCTTCTCCGCTTCCCCTCATGAGGAAGTTGTAACTGCAATGAGGTCTCCCCTCAGTCTCCTCTTCTCCAGGCTGAACAGCCCAAGTAACCTCAGCCACAGCTCATATGGCTTCCCCTCAAGGCTCTTCACCATCTTTGTTGCCCTCCTTTGGACACTCTGTAAGAGTTTAATGTCTTTTTTATATTGCGGCACCCAAAACTGCCCCCAGTACTCAAGGGGAGGCTGCCCCAGTGCAGAGCAGAGCGGGACAATCCCCCCCGTTGCCCAGCTGGCGATGCTGTGCCTGATGCCCCCCAGGACAGGGTTGGCCCTCCTGGCTGCCAGGGCACTGCTGACTCATGCCCAACTCACCATTGACCAGGGCTCCCAGGTCCCTTTCCGCAGCACTGCTCTCCACCATCTCATTCCCCAGTCTGTCTGCACATCCAGGGTTGTTCTGGTCCAGGTATAGAATCCAGCACTTGTCTTTGTTAAACTTCCTGCAGCTGGTGATCACCCAGACCTTTAATTTGACAAGGTCTCTCTGCAGGGCCTCTGCCTCCAAGGGAGTCAATAGGTCCTCCCAGTTTAGTGTACTATTGATGCTTTTTAAGAATTTGAATAAATTCCTTCTCATGCAGAGCTTTTTCACAGACTGTCATTCCCTCCTGGATTCTACACTTGCATTGGATGAGCAACGCCTGAGATATAGTACCACTTAAATTTCGTTACTGGAAAGGACAGTTACCACATTTTTTAAAATAAAAGTTGGCTAAAAAACTGTATTTTGGGACCTATTTGGGATCCACCTTGCATAAAACCAGAAATCTAACAGATTAACTATCACCTCCACAACAGAAGTAGATATGAACTGTGTGCAACTCTCCCGTTCAGTCTGTTATGGTGTAGCACCTATTTTGTGACTCTTCTGAGCCAATTTTGCTTTATGTTTTTCGTTTTAGTGCTGTTCAGGCAGAGTAGCAGGATAGGTGATTTGCCAAAAGGCTGTGCTTCCTGCTTATTAGAAATATAATTCTTATAGGAAAAATTCTTTCCTCGGTTACGTTAGTGTTAGCATAGAGCTGTGTGGGTTTAACGAGAACAGGATTAGATCCAAGGAATTTATCTGGAAGGCTCTGTTATATACCACACACTAAGAAGCATGTATACAGGGAAATGTACACTTTTGTTTGGTCTTTTTTTTTTT